>CM031860.1:47968515-48025021 GCA_018697195.1 Certhia americana | reverse complement strand
CACACACACACACACACACACACACACACACACACACACACACACAGAAGCTGCTGAAAATCAATAGATGTAACTTAAATACTGTGAGTTTATAAAAACATAAACCATAATTCATCATTCAAAATGTAAAAGTGAATGAGAGCCATGGGGAGAGCTGACATAAGCAATCTGCCCAACATACGAAGTGTTAATTTTCTGGAAATGCCCCATATGTGCTGACTATAACTACCTAACCCTAAATACATTCACAGACAAGATTTTAAACAACTATTCATAAGAGTAACAACTCTGACACTGGGTGTTGTCTGAGAATTAATGACTGCCTGCAATTAATGGCCCTCAACTTTGTTTGAGCCATCAGCTCCTCCCTGCTAGTCATTAGTCCCTACACACAGTCCTCAGACTCCTTCTGTCCATTCAGTATTGGATCAGATGAAAATATATTGTCTCCAAACACTGAAAAAGATTGTAGCAATGTAAACTTTCAGCAACTCTACCGCTTGCTTTACAAGGTTTGCACTTGGGACATTTCTATGTTGAGTTTGGTCCTAATTTATATCCTTTATATCTCTTTTGATTCCCACTATTAATCACTGCACAGCTCCATAGGGAAAGAAGACTTCCATATGCTGCAGCAATGAGAAGCCTCCAAGAAATGTGACTAATAGAGGAAATGTGCAGCTTAAGCTGTGAATTAATAATTTATGTGAATAGCAAACAAGAGTTTGCATATGGTGCAAGTATGATTACAGAAGAAGCTCTTCATGCAAATAAAAGGATCTGAGAAATTGTTGCACAGCTCAGGACCCAACTCCCTTTAACACCAGGTCATAATAACTCTTATGACTTGGAATATGCAGGGCTTGGTTAGAATATAAATCTAGGGCTGTGACTTTGGCTTTAGAGTGTGATTCTGATCTGAAGAGAGATACCTCCAAAAATATGGCTTGCTCATTTTATGAAATCTTCCTAATCCTGTACTCAGGATCATACCTGCTAACCTTGGATAGATCCTGTGCTGAAAAACAACAGTAAGTAATGCAGGAAGTGACACTGGGGCTAGGAGTGAGATGGAAGGAGTCACCCACACAGTTCCTTGCTTTGGGGCAGGAATGAGTTAAAAGCTGGGATTTCCCTGTCATGGAAAATATTGTCACTGCAAATTGCTCTCCTTCAGATTGAAACTTCCTGTGGAATGGAAATTCTGTTGAAATACTCTGTAAAAAATGTGTCACAGTACAAACAGAAGGCCTCCCGATCTGTAAAGTAAAGGGGTTTTGCCTTGACTTAGACACAGCTGTCCACTTTTAAAATAAAACATGAGAGTCAGCTAATAGAATATTGACAGCATTGTACATTACACATACTTTTAGACAGCATTGCTACACTACTGCATGAAATGTCAATAACAATATGTTTAAACCACTAAAAATAAATTACTTTTCATTAACAGATTTCATTTTCAAATGTTTGTAGATTGTCTGGATTTGGTTTCAGGGCAATTTGAAGTCTTGTCAAAATTTTGGCTTGAGATTAAAAAAAATTCTTTTTTAATCTCTTAAAGACCAGTGCTTAGGAAAGATAAAGCCATGTCAATCCTGAGCAGAGCTGCAGTGCTGGTACCTCACGCAAACCAGCTCACCCACATTACTGAACAAAGCGCCGTGTATCTGTTTTGAATTGGCTCCTGTCGGGACGTCCATCATAATGGTGTCTGTAAGTCTGAGAATGTAAAGCTACTTGCTTTGTGGCCAACCTCTAACTACCAATAAGGGTTAGGGAGAAAGTTTCCTTGGAGGCAGTTCATCCCCTAATTGCTCGCACAGATTTTCTAAAGACCTTCTCAGATGAAGTTGGCACTAAGTCCTGTCAGAGCCAAAGGATTAGCCCACAGGACAGCAGCAGCTCCTACGCTCCCACAGCCATGGCTGCCAGTGCTCCAGGGTCCACACCCTAGTGAGAGCTGGGGGGTACTGGAGACAGCACTGTTTGAAGAGGGCTTTGGTCATGGACAGGTGCCAGCACAGGCAAAACGCCTTGTCAAGGGTGGCAGATGTCTAGTGACAACAAAAAAGGCTCTGCGGCTTCCTCAGTCTGTTGGAGATCCTGCTCCTTGGCGTGTCACTATGGTCTCTGGCAGGGATGAGCAGGAGGCAGAGTTATTGAGCTTAGGGCCTCTTCCAGTGTCAGGACAAGTAATGAGGGCTCTACCCTCAGTCTTCATCATACCTCTGCCTTTGGCTCCCCCCTCCAATGACAGAGTCTGGCCTCTCATCCAAAGGGAGCCAAATTGCACATTTGTCTTCTCTGTTGAAAATCCATGAGTCTGTTCTGATGCAGTGACCTACAGCTCCTTTTACTAAAGAACTAGGACTGTGGGGAAGTGAATTTGTGAATAAGGAAAAATGGAAACCTACTATTTGTGAGACAAAAAATTATTACACTGAGTGGTATAGAAATAACCATACCTACCTGGAGATGGGAAATATTCTGAATATATGAGGAATGGCTGAGGTCACTTGGTCTGTTCAGCCTGAAGAAGACTGAGGGGAGACATAGAAGTCTACAACTTCCTCACAAGAGGAAGTGTAGGGGCAGACACTGATTTCTCTCTGGTGACCAGTGACAGGACCCAAGGGAATGGGCTGGAACTGTGTCAGGGGAGGTTTATGTTACGTATCAGGAAAAGGCTCTTCCCCCAGAGGGTGGTTGGGCACTGGAACAGGCTCCCCAGGGAAGTGGTCACAGCACCAGCTGGGCAGACTCCAAGAAGCATTTGGACAATGCTCTCAGGCATATGGTGTGATTCTTGGGGCTGTCCTTTGCAGGGCTAAGAGTTGGACTCAATGATCCTTGTTGGGTCCCTTCCAACTCAGAATATTCCATGACTCTATGATTCTCTGAATAGTTCCATGTGTGCTTGTGCTGGTTTAGACAACCCAAGAGTCCTTTGATCTAACTGCAATGGTCAGGCTCCTACCTGAAAGCCCTGGCCCATGCTAACACAGGGTATCTCAGCTTGGACAGGGTTACCTGACTTGCAGACCACAGCTGCCCCACAGCTGGCCAGGTTGGAATATGGCAGGATGGTCTCAGGTTTCCCTGAGTTCAGCTACACTGGGCATGAATCTATCAGATCTCTGGGTCAGCTAAACAAAAGCCCAGTGAATACCAGGTGGAAAGCCTGTTGTAGAAATATTTTTTCCCTAGTCTTTTATCATGCCTATTGTCTGGATTTTTTGTTCCCCTGTCACCAGATCCCTTAAAAGTTGGACCTGCTGCTCACATAGGTAAGATACAGTCAGACAAATGAAGGTCTTTACTGTGGGGTTTGCTAGTGTCTTCTAGACCCACTATTTCAAAGCTTTTCACAAACGTTATGAAGGTCTACAAAAGTGTCATCTCGCAAATGATGAAACTGAAGGGTGTGGATGTTTGAAGATTGGTCTGAGACAGCACAGCAGGAATGACTGTGAGAATACAGAAGTACTTGCCACAGGGTTTGGGTCCCAACCAGAGGATCATAGGGGGATGCTGTAACCCCTTTAGACTGATATTAATTTATTCCTCTTTGCATATCAGAAACGTTACTATCATAATACACACTGGGACTACTGCAATAGTATTGTAGTAGTAAATGTTATATTACAGTCAATTAATAAAAAGGGCAGCATTCTAGAGATCTGTATGGCAGCCTTTGTTGTCACACAGTTTGGGTGACAGTGGTTGAGAATTGGCAGTGTCAGACCAAGAAGGTTTTCAAAGCTGAATGCCTGAACTGGCAATAAGTGTACATAACAAGAAGAAGAAACAAGAAGAAATCCTTTTATAGTGAGAGAATGTAGTTTTTCCTGTGAGATCTTTTTTAAAAAAAAAATCTCACTGTGAGCACAGTTAAATGAAGTAACTGGCAGCAACATTCAGCCTAAAGTCATTCACTGCTTATTAACAACAATTCTAACTAAAGTCAGATCAATCTAAACAAAAAAAATTATTTGTGATCAGTCTTTGAAGTATTCTGGAGCATCTGGTAGACTCTCCCTTCTGAAATATTCATATCTGATTATGAGGCTAGAATTAGTTGTGAGCTCCCCAAAACAAACTGTGTTTTCTATAATGACAGATCAATATGCACAGAAACTTACAAAATTACATGAAAGTAGTATGAAATATTTCCTTCCTGAACTCTGATATGTAATCAATAAATCAAGACAAATGTAAAAGAGGTGCAAGGGGGGTGAAACAGTCTCTTTATAGTGATTCTCTGTATAAGAAGGAGAGTGTAAGCTCAAGCAACCTCAGCGAGGTGGGGTTAGTGGGCTGGGATTCCGTGAGCCTGGGGGCATGATGCTGCTCTCTGGGAAGGCAGCAATAACTAGAAGTACTAGAGCTGAGAGTGGTTTCATTCACGTTCAGCTGGCCTATGTATGTGCAATATGAAAGATATATCAGGAGTATTTCAACCTAAGAACTGATTTCCAGTGGAGAATGAAAGCTTTTACCTAGGCATTGTAGAAATGGCTGGTTTGGACCTCAAACTGCCTAGCACTGACACAGGATCAGGTATCCATGCACAATCCTGACAGGTAATTTTTAATTTGTCATTATAGACCTCATGTGAAGGAGATTTTACATTTTTTCAAGGGTCTTACTGCAGTCTTTCACATCTTCAACTGAAAGCTGTGTTAACACCTTAAACCCAATAGCTTGCAAATGCAGAAGTGCTTTGGGGATCCAAACTGCCCAGACCTGGCCCCGCTAGCTCATCTCTTCCCTGGACCATGCTGCACTGTTCCTTGTATTGTAGGAACAGTGCAGGCAGAGGGAGAGGCTGGATCTGACCTGCTAGCCTTTCCCCAGAGGCCAAAGGGAGCAGATATCTGACAGCAGAGCAGATCTCCAACAGCTGCACACTTACAGTGCCTGTGAGCCCTGCACAGTGAGCTGCAGAACTGCAGGGGTTTGTGCTGCCAGTGGGAAGGGCAGAGAGGGAAGGTGTCTCTCTACATGTGCCATAGATACACATCTCAACCCTCCACAGTAGAGCAAAACTGGGACCTACCCCTGCTACTGCATAGGATACCAGGGCTTCAGGTGAAAGCAAGGTCAATCAGCCAAAATAAGTTTTCCTAAATATTTGAAAGTTCAAAAAAGCTTACTTGATTAACATGAAGTCCATTTAGCTCTGAAATTATCTCAGTGTGCTAGTTTGGAAAATTAACCCACTTAAGATGGTCTCTTCCCCCCACCCTCTCCTGGTGAGAGAGACACTAAAAGCAGAGATTCTGAGTTGATATAAGAACCATTTGCTTGAAAAAACTGGGCCCTGCAGTACTTGGGAAGCTGCTTAGTCTGGTCAGGAGTGGTGTGGCCAGGAAACAGTGGCTTTGCTGGTTGCAGCAGTAGTCCTGGGGCAGGGAGTTCCCTTCCCCAGGGCAGCAGCAGCAGCAGCTGTCACCCATTCATGGCTTCAGCAGCAGTTACAGTTTGTGTGTGTTCAAGGCACCAGTCTATCTTTCCCCACCACGGAGGCAAGACTGGCTCCACTTCCCCCTTCCAGCATCAGTACTTTCTGCTGAAACCATGCTGCCTCACCGTGACATGGGTGGTATGGAATTTAACAGTGCTAGGAAACTCCACCCCTCTTTTTCTTCTGTACCCATGACACTCAGTTTTCCTCTGCAAATAATCTCAGAATGCACAAATCTGGAAGGCAGGAGACTGAGAGAGTACCATATGTTATGTGAACAAAATTGTAACTCTTTGACAAGGTTGATATTGGCCATCATATCTTTCTCAGAAAGCAAGAAAGACATACAGTTCTTCAGCTTGACCAGTTATGAGGAGGTTTATTGTAAAACTGCTACTGGAGAGAGTCTAGTTAAAGACTATGGATTTGATGTAGGGACTGGAATATGTATTCTGTGAGGAAAAGCTGCTAGAGCTGGGACTATTCAACCTGAAGACAAGGCACGTGGGGTTCTCATCAGTGTATATAAATATATGATGGAAGGGTGCTAAGAGTATGACATCAGGCTCTTTTCAATGCTGCCTACTAACCGGACTAGAGACAGCTGGCACAAACCCTCTGAATGTCAGGAAATACTGTTTCACTGGCACAGTTTGCCCTGAGGTTGTGGAGTTTTGATCCTTGCAGATATTCAAATTCCATCTGGACATGGTCCTGGACAACTGGCCTAGCCTTGAGCAGATGGATTGGACCAGATGACCTCTGGAGATTCCTTCCAGTCTCAAACATTCTGTGATCATGTGACCTTGACAAATACATAAAGTCTGTATTTAATACAGAAGGATCGACAACACTGAGACAAAGCATAATAATATTTTTTCTTGTTTGACCTGCTGTCTTGTACTATTTATTCAGGACTCCATTTGTCTTAGGAACTGATCAAACAACTGCAGTGACTCCTTACAATGAAAACCTCAAATCCCAGTCTAATGCCAGGGTACAACCCTTGGTATCACATCTCAGTTTAAATCAAAATGTTAAAAAAGAGAAGCTGCTACATAAGTAGAAAAGAAGTTTCCTGCAGCTACTCAGAACTGACTCAGCATCCTGCATGTGGGACAGCCACACTCTGGAAAGGGCCTTCTGAACCATTTTGAAATAAGGGCTGGCATGAAGTGACATAAAGGCCTTTAGACTTAATTTGAGATATATCACCCTGAGGATCTCTTGTTTTCATTCTGTCTTTTTACTGTCTCCTGAAGCATTTTATCAAAATCATATGTGATTGTGACAGTTCCATGTCTCCCTCTCTCTTTAAGTAACTGGTTAGAAAGAGACCTCTAGTAAAGTACTGCCTTCAGTTGCATGGCTTGCTTTGTTATTTCTTTATCACTGAGAAATCTCTTGCCCTGCCTAAATGAACTATTTTCTTAAGTGGAAACTTATTGTGCCAGAATACTATATTACTCCTGACTGTGACGTATTTACACTCAAGATGCATAAGCCCACACATATCTTTTTATTGTAAATAACGATTTTCCCTGTTCTCTGTTCTTTTGTTTTCTGTGGAATTAACAATAAATATTTTCTGTCACTACAGAGGATACTTCAGATAGACAATAATTACATGGAGTCTTGCCATTGGAAACTCCTTCTTACCCAGAACTGAGGGGAATGTGGAAATTAAGGACACGATTTATGCCACTGATGGCTCCTAGTCTTCCTTGTGCAAGCATGCTTGTTTTAAGGGACTCTTGTAGAAAGTTTACTGCACTCTAAACAACAAAGATAGGCCAGAGTGTATTTTTCCAATGCTATTTTAAACATGTGGTTATGGCTCTGAGAGACAGGGTTTCACCAGCCACACCCTTCTTCATTTCCCAGCTTCCTCAAATGGTTCCTTAGTGCTAGGGCAGATTCACTCCACGTGGAGCAGTTGTGCAATCTCACATCATTCCTCACTCTTTTCCTCTCCATTTTCCTTATCTGTCATGAAAAGTGTTGCTCCAATACACTCAAGACTTAATCAGAGCATTTTTAATGAAAGGTCCTAAAGTAGGCATTGCTAAAATCCATTTACAGTTTTCCTGCCTATTAAGTGACAGACAGTTTCATCTCTAACATATCTGAATTTCACGGTGGACAAATCAAATTTTCAGCAGTACATTTATCACTGGGAAAGATTGTTGAAGGATACAAAGTTTTTTGGGATTATTTCCTTTGATGATACTTCATTTCTTATATAAATAGTCTTTGATGATCATTTACTTTGATATATTTTTTTCATTTCATTTGTATCCACAACATGTTGAAAGAAATAATAGAAAAATTATTCTGATAAAAGACTATCTAAACAAACACGGTGTTTTTGAAATGTTCTCTTGGGAATTAAGCAGAAAATGAAAAAGTTTAGCAGTGGGGTATTAGCACAGGTCTGCAGAAAATGTGGAGGGGCCTGAAGTTAGGCATAAAGTACAAGTATGAATATAGAGAGCTTTCACTCTTACATTTTCCTAATGGCAATATTACAGTTTTTATTGCCACTGAACCTGCTCATTAATACATGTGTTTTAATAGACATTCCTGTGCTACAAGAAAAAAGTTCTGTTTCATGAATTAGGAGTTAAGAAACAGAGATTAAGCAATTTATAAGAAGTCACACAAGAAGCATGTGGCTATCCCTATATCTCTTGAATGGCAGTCCGGTGGTGCAACTACAGCAGCAGCTCTCAGCTTGGGAAAAAAAAAAATCAGTATGAACTACAGCCCTACATCTGATATTGTATAAGATCAAGACGATTACTAGCTTTTTATATATTATGGTACAATGCATAGCCATTTATCTAGTATCTATGAAGCCTGCTCCTCTAGTTCTGCTTGTTATTACAAAAATTGCTGCTGCTCAGAACACAGGATTTTACAACAAGGTCTACGAACACTAACACATCACTATGGAAATAAGTGAATGAATGATAATTGTTCTACTTACGTGATTAAAATTATTCCCTTCCTACCATTGTACAATGTGATCCTGTAGAAAAATGCTTAACTCAAACTTACCTCCAATCCCCAGCTGTGGTTAACGTGCATTTGTGAACACACACTGATGCATAGAGTCCAGATTATCACAATACCTCATATTTCTCTAACATCCTTGAATGTGTTTCAGAAATATGCTGATAGAACAGAAAATGACTGCTATTGAAAGATAATTTTCAATGGCCTTAGACAGATAGTGTTGCTAAATTCAGTTGAGAAAATACAGTTGCTCGTACAGCTTTTTTAGATTTAGCATGTATCTTTGATATTACATGAAAATGCTTCTATAATGACACAGGCTACTTTGGAATTTGTGTGGGTCCCCTGACACATCCTTTCTGTGGCAGCTGGAAGACCACAATGTTCAAGCTTGTTGAATTCTCCAGGCAGCAGTCCCTCTTAAAGCTCCTTCAAAACATCTTAATCAGGTTTTGGGATCACTTTCCTCCTTGTCTACTTATTTACATGCCTCAACCCAAATCAATTTTAGGGTACCTTGCCATTGGTTTCCTCTGCTATGTTTCAGTTGCTCTGCCTCAGGAGGGGGTGCCTGATGAGGATACTGTGCATGTGAGAAAACCTGCACCTGCATTCTAACTGGAAAAAGCAGAACAGCAAAGACAGAATTGGAAATTAAATTTTCTTTGTACCTTTTTGCTAAGTTCTTAAAATTTACTGGTGGAAGAATCAGAAGACTAGGGACCTCTTTACTAAGAAGAAAGAGACCAAAGTCCAGTCTAACTAATATCCTTTGGATGCTGGAGTAGCTTGAACTTCTCATTACCTGAGTCTGGGCAGAGTTAAATGGGATGAGGCTTAATCTGGCACAAAGGGGCAGGAGTGGCAAACTCACAGGCCTTGATTAGTTCATTTGTTTAATAAAGTGTTAAACAGGCATTGCAAAGATACACCAGATCCAGGACTTGCTGATTCTTATTTTCCACTGGGAGAGTCCTTACTTTGGAGGCGATTCTTATGGAATCAAAATCAGCCAGCCCAAAATCATCTTGCATCCAATAGAGGAGGAATGAAAAGAGCTAAAATGGATAGCTGAAGCAAAGACCTGTAGAAATGAGTGAGATACTGTAGACTAAGTATTAATATCTTTTGTCCAATACAAAAATACATTTTAAATTGTTAGAATTCTATGAAGTCCTCTGGAAATCTGATGAAAAAGTTGTGAGACTAATCATACGTGTTGTGAGAAAGAAATTCTGCAGTTTAACAAAACCACAGGAGACTCTGGCAAACTTAGTTATTTCTTGCTTCTACAGGACCAAATAAAACTACAGCATGTTGTCAAGTCCTTGAACTCTGTCTTTTCCACTGAAAATGGAAATTAGCCCTAAGTAAAAGCCTAGTGATTAGTCAAGGATTTAAAATATGTATTCTTAGATAGGCTGGGTCAAGCAGGTTCTCCATTTCATCACAGGGGCAGGACACAGCTAAAAAGGGTTGCTCTTGAAGTACTGCAAGCAAGACTGAATAACAGTAGTAAATGAACATACGACATGATAAGGGATACTAAGCTGTATTTACATTTTTCACTCTAAAAAATGGAGGAAAAAAAGGAAGGGTGGTGGCTGGAGAAAGCAATTCAGTGCTTATAAAATTCATCCATGTGGTCAAAACATGTAGTTAGTATTTCAGCTGCTGCTAAAATAATTGATGACTTTAAGTGGGGCTACATTATTATATCGTTCATTTCTAAATTACCCAGCTTACTCAAACAAATCTTTCCAAAATCTATCAATTAGATTAGCTCAGCACATCAATCAGCAGCATTCAAAGTTGTGCTGACTTCAGTTTTTGTGGTGTCTTCTTTACAGTATAGTTGCCCTTATAAAAATTGTGTCTGTGGTCCTTTCAGATTTCCAAAGTTGGCTGCCACCAAATTCTTCTAGCAGTGGACATTTTGGGTAGTGAGGGATAACTATTTCCAAAACCACATTTAATTTATTTATTACCTCATCCCAGAACTTATTTTACCCTAGGGCACAACCAAAACATATGTAACTAATTATCCTGAGAATGTCCACAGCTCCAGTAAGTATGTTTTTTGTTTTTTTTTTTAATCCTGCTATTTCTCATTCTTCCTGGTGTCTGTAAAGTCCTACTGAGACACTTCTGCTGGATAAATTCAGCTTTGAGTTTGCGTGCAAATTTGTTTATATTTCAGAATAGTCTGTTTCATCTTTTACTGTTCAAGTAATAACCTAAATCTTGGCCCACAAACTGTTAAGTCTCTGTCAAATACTTCAGGGATATAAAAAAAAAGAAAGTTCCAAAATGAAGGCACCAGGGCCCAGATTTATTCAGTTAAATTCAGCTAACATCCCCATGGCTGGTGATTCCTCTTGGCTACACACAGATGAAGATGCAGGGCCATCCAGAAGGAAACATCAGGCAAGAGAAATAAATTGGAATTTAGCCAATACAAATCAGATTTTGTGTATCTGATTTTGATTTTGAAAAAAACCCCAAACCATAAAAGCTCTGAATTCTTCAGGAAAGAAAGCTGTCTTATGAGCCTGAAGTTTGTTTAAATGCAGAATTTTTTCACAATCCTCCTCCCGAAAGAGGGAAAGAGTAAATACAAATTCCTTATTGAACTGCAGTGGAGTCGTAGGAGGATTAATTTCAGGACACTGTCATTAGGACTATGATACAAGGTGCTTAAAAAACAAAAAACCAAAGACAGGAGTCTACAGTAGAGTTTGGAAAAACTTTCAGGCAGATGGCTGCTAAATCTCTCTCAGGTATACAGATTTTCTTCATTGTCACAGAACAGACTCTTCCTCGCTCATGGGAGTCAGGAGAGTTGCACATTAAAAGCATGCTGGCCCCAGTTCAATGCAGTGCAAAAAACCAAACCTGTTCAGTCTAAATATTAGAATCAGCTTAATTCTCACCGAGAGGAATTCCACCTATGCTAATTAATCTTACCAGGAAGCCTGGTAAATTAGCCTGAAGCAGTCATCACACACTGTCTAAAAATTGAATGTGCATAATAATATAGAGGAAGTACTTTTGAGTATCATTTTCTTTGCTGAGGGTATAGGAGCTCAATGCATTTAATATTCAGGCTCTTGACTAAAGGTAAAATTCCTGCCTGAGTGAAGGCAACAGCAGAACTCCCCTGAGTTCAATGAGGCAAGATTAGCCTGATTGGGCCAATAAAGGACAAGTACTTCTTCAACACAGGAGATGTTTGACTGCAGCACTTGGTGTACCTGACACCAGAAAGTGACTACAGCTGAAACACGTGGAGTTTCCTGGTAGCCTTGCCATGTGGGAGCGAGTTCTTATCGGAACTGTTTGGTTTTAATCCCAAAAGCAAGGGGATTTAATATCTGCTGCTCTACATTTATAAACCCCCTCATAGTTTTTGTGGTTTTGGTGGTGGTTTTTTTTTGTTTTGTTTTGTTTTGTTTTGTTTTTGTTTGTTTGTTTTTTTGTTTGTTTGGTTTTTTGTTTTTTTTTTTTTTTTTTATTATTACTTACAAGAAATAATGCAGATGCCTGCTTTTTTTAATTAGTTAAATCGCAACAGTGTGTCTGGTTCCATAGCAGGCTTAAAAGTCAATGTGCCCCCTGAAATATTAATCTTCTGGAAAAACATAACGAAAGCAGGTTTAATGGAAGACAAAGAAAAATAAGAACTGCTCCACAGTTCTTCGCTGATTTTGATGCTGAGCTTTTATTTATTGTGTTTACTGAACTTTTGAGGGACAATTCTCTTTGGAATGTGAACTACATTTGAGAGATTTTATACAGAACTATGTCTTGCATGGTCTTACTCTGCCTGTGCATGCGTCATGTGTTTTTCTTGTTGCCCATTGAAGCTAATGAGCCTATCCACAAGAGTAAACATAAGATGATAAAAATTTCCCCGTTCAGACCCTAACTCACATCTCAAGATGTGTGATTAAATGTCGGACATTCCACTCAGAAGTCCAGATGAGCTCATCTCAGATAACTCACTGTGTTTCCATCTGGTTCAAATTTGAAGAAAACTATTTAGTTGGAAGAAGAAAAATACATTTTGTATCATTTTAATGCTGAACAGATTTAGTGACATACTTGCTTATTTAATCTACGGCTTTGGAGAGTCTAATGAACTGAGTAAGCTACATATCTTGGCTCCAGCTCTTTTCTAGGATACACCAGAGAAGCCCCAGTTGACTTAAATAGAATAGCATCTTTGCTCACTAGTGCAAAATATATTCCAGTGAAAAAAAGTCTACAAGCATGGTATGAATATAAGTATTTTAAACTATTTCAAATTACTTAACAGTTCATCTACATTTATGTCTTTATTTATGTCTTGTATGTTTTTTTAGCGGAACAATATTGTTTAGTCAATAAAACCATCTATTTTTTTTATCTGAGGAATTTAAGCATGCAAATCCCACTACCAATAGCTGAAGAAATAACAGATAAGTGGATTGTCTGAATTCTGATGGGAGAGTAAAATCCAGTGTTTTGCGGCACATCCCATTCTGTGGTGTGTGTGCCAAAGGTTGCCTTTGATATAATTCAGCCCAGCCTGGGCAGTGTCAAGCATCTATTAAAGAGTTCAGGGCCGTCTGCTCCATTTCAGGAAGATGGGCATTCTCAGGATGATCCAAATATGCTTCCTTTTTGTTGTAGTGAAAACAGAGAGGCAATTGGCATAAAAAACAGATCCATAACCCAAATTTTATAAGGAAATTCATGGCTCCTGGTGACCTTACCTGGAGAAACTACCAGGTAGTAGCAAATGTTGTATTTCCGCTTAAAATGACATCACCATTGCAATAAAAAATATTGTTCTGTCCATCTCCAGCTGCTTACTCATTCCCAGTTCTGATCCATCCATTTTTTCCTATCACACATGGTGAAGAAGATCAAGGGAGAACAGATAAAGCTATCCTGTTGTTTGTGTGTTCATATAGAAAAGAGAAGGTGGGAAAGAGAAGGATACAGTGCATCAAGTGTGAGATCCATGTTTTCAGTGACAGTTCTATTTTATGTTGATTAAAGCATGTCACAGTACACTTGAGGGTACATTTTCTGCTCTCAGAGGTGGACAAGCCATATTGCCAGTTCAACAACAATAAGATCTCATTTTACACCCTCTGCCCCAAGTGTTACCTACAGTTCAGTTGTTTGCATTTTTTTTCCATGCTAAATTATGCATAAGAAACCCAAGTATTCTGCTAGTATTACTGCAGAGAGATAAATAAAAAAGGATTCAGAAAGAAAGTGAGTCTAAGTTTTGTTTATGAATTGGGCTTGTTGTAGAGTCCAATTTTCTTAAATGTTATGCTGGCAGTTTATTTTTGTACATTTGTGTTATCAAAGTGGTAGCATAAAGACTTGATTCTTAAGCATCAAGACTGGAGTGCTGTTTTAAGTGCAACTGATGAGAGAAAAGTTTAGAGTGCTGCTTCTTTTCTCAAAAAATTATACAGTAATGAATTGTAGAGAGAACGTTTTTGGGCACTCAGCTATAAAACATTAAGAGTCTTTTGACAGTTCTTTTTTTGTCCGAAAATGTCATTTTGTTGCAGCAAACACTGAAATATCAAAATGCCAAAATTTGGAAAAATAGCTTCTCCAGATGATATATGGAGGGAAGGAGAGACAAGCTAAGAAAAAGGCTTTGGCTTTCTCCCAGCTATGGAAAACCAAGTTTCCAACCTCAGTCTGGTTAGTGAAAGCTCTCCAGAGGAGTCTTGTCCTTTCCTGGGGAGTGCAGCCACTGTGAACCTTCTCTGGGGGCTTTGTCACAGAGCACTGCTTTGTTTTCAGTGGAAAGGTCGTGGATTGCATTCGCATGAATACAGAAACAAATTTTGAAACTAGAAGCAGTTTAATGAAATGGAATTCCAATTTTCCAGTCAGCCTTCCTTGCTTCATTTTGTCATCAGCAGAACTTGATGAAAAAGTAAGTAAAATGAAGTGTTTGCTAAAAGGAACAGACTCGAGGGAACATATTTGAAACAGGTATAAATGCCAAATTTCCATTGCCATAAAATGCCACTTAGTGGCTGAGAAGTTCTGTCCCCTTCATCATGGACAATCTGAGGGTGAGAAATTTTCTTATGAAGATGCCAGAGCATTTAAAATAGAGCCTTTTAAAATATCACATTGAGGCAGAAGCATGCATTCTGCCACGTGCACTGGTTGCAGCAATAACAGGCAGTCAATTAAGAAGGCAGAAGCAGAGGAGGGGCATTTGCTCTGAGTTCTTTTCAATGAAACACATGGGCATAGAGATTCACAGGTGTTAACATGATCATCTCATTTATGATGTGATGACAAACAGTATCACTAATAATCACTTGGACATTTTTGGAGTCCTGGGTAAAGAAAGAAATGGAGTTAACCCTTCTTCTTTTATTCCTTTCCATGTAGCTGCAGGAACTTCTTGTGGACATTCCTTTACTCCCTTGTCCTGAACTCTTGCTTAAAACTCTTTTGACTCTTGCTTAAAATGGACTCCTAGTTTCTTGAGGACAGCACAAGGAAAAAAAAAATCCTATGAAGAAAGGGAGATTAGGATAGCAAAACAGCAACAGAGTGCTTTTCTTATTCTGCTTCCTCCAAGCTTGCTGCTAGACAAAGAAAAAAATGTAGCAGAAAGCTTTATCAGCCACTCTGAGACCTGGCAAATTTACATTAGTGTTGAGCTGCCAAAGGCAGCTCTTGGTTATCTTGCTGGTTGCAGGGTTGCAGCAGTGCTGCAAAAGAAACAGTTTAGGACAGACTAACTAAACAGATGGCAAGAATAGAGAGAGATTAACTGAATTAAAGGAGGAAAAAGTGATAGCAGAGAGAGCCTGGGAACAGTAACCTGAGCTTGACATGCTGGTTATTATTCAGAAGTGAACAGAAACTAGTAGAAATGGGGTTATCTTTTGGATCCTTCCCATCAACTCTGTCTGCCCACATCATCTCTTAGCATTAAGAGAATTAAGGTTCAATAATGCCATAAAGAACCCTCATGTCCCTGCATATAGTGGGCATTTTGTGCAAAGGTACATCTCACTTCTTTCAGCCTTCTTGGAATCAAATTATGGACACAGAAGTGCAATAAACAAAATAGGATTATTCTTTTTTTGTTGTTTGCCAAATAAGCCGAATTTCCTGCTCATCAGTTTTGGAACATTTCTTCATTTTTAAAAATGTAATCTCAGCAGCATTTCACTCGGAAAAGTTTTTCTCTGAACTTTTAAAGTCCTTTTATCTGTAATCTTTTCTGACTTTAAAAAGTCTTTTAAATAGCAGGGAGAGGGAGACTTTGGTTATTTTGACATTGATATGCCCATGCAATATATCTAGTGGTTTTGGTCCAATGACTTAGTCACTATTAGTTTCCCTGAAAAAGAAAGTAACTATTATTTTACAAAGAGTTTTTGATCATCTTCTAAAACATCTAACATTGTCAGCTATCAGGAAGGACAACTGAACGTTGATATGCCAGCAACCCTACAGCTTCTGGGATAGTGGTCTGTCAGTTTTTAAAGGCCTATTCCTCCCTCAAATATGCCTTGCAAAATATCTTGAGGCCATCTGATGGAAGTGGTGTCACTGTGGAAGCATCTGTGTGTCATGTGTCTGCCTCCTTTAAGATTTGTGATAAGCAGAAAAAACTTAAGGATATATTCAGACATATCTGTAGTCTCAACAGAATCAGTTTAAAGACACTACTAACACTGGATACACTTGGCAGTCTATCCAGGACTCACAAAAGTGAATACATGGTACAACATGGTTGATCCTGGGCACTAGGAACAACCTGGAACCCCAGCTAAAAACTGTGCAATTGTGTCCTGAGCCTCCATGTTGCTCTTCTTTCGGCAGGAAAGCAAGCATGGGCAAACCAAGGCTTGCAGCAACCAGTTCTTTCTGCTGTCACATAAAAAAAGGAATAAGAAAAGAGAACGTTATGCAAAGAACACTGCAGGGAACACTAAGCAAAAATTGTTCTTCAGTTGGAAAAATGTCATCAGCAGATTTCCTCTTTTGCTTCTGTAAATTGCAGCACTAGGAGAAGGAGGGGAGGAAGAAGGAGGGAAGTGGGCCTATGGCCAAAATTTTATTGGCCATTTAAATGGTAGTTCAAACATATACTAGGAAGTTTTCTGTTAAGAAACTATTTTTTTCAAAGTTGTCTCAAGTTTATCAAAGTTTAATTCTGGTTTTATTGCACTATTTGCCTCAGTAACAAAATTCTGAAATTAAAATAGCCACCCTCTAGTGCATATTACTTCTTTATGGTGCAAAGGACAGCCCTGATGCAAGAAAACATCCATTTGGCAGTATTAAGAAGAAAAAGAAAAAATCTTGTGTGACTTGAATTCACATTTGCAAGGTATCTAATGTTGAATCCTAAAGAGAATTCAAAAGTAAGAACCAGCTCTTAAAAACAGAAAACCTAGTCCCCAGGAGGTGTGACTTGAAATAGTAGTTCTATTTTAAATCTTACTGAGGAAGAGAAAAGCTCTACGACTTTGTTACCTTATGCTATCAGAATCTGTATGAAATGATTAAAGGAAAAGATTGAGCCAATTGTCTAAACCCTAAGTAACTAGACATAGTTACTTAGGAACAGAAACTTGAGATCTGTTACTGAAAATTGGGAACTGTTCAAGGACCTACTGCTGCTTTGTCTACGCACAGCACAAAGGAGAAGTAAATGGAAACAAGTCTAAGTTACAACTCAACATATACAGGTGACAAATGCAAGTCAAAGGAATAAACAGCCTGTTTAGAGACAAGTCTATTCTGTGCTTGCAATGGAGCAGGAACACATTCTTTTGGTTGGGCAGCAAATAGTGTCACACTGCAGCATCAGCTGCCTGTGCACTGATGCATGAGTGTCTTCAGCACAACCTGTCAGTCACAGGGACTGAAGCACAACTCTGGCATGTGCTGAGTTTATGGGAGGAAATCTGAAAACTACATTTCAATTCAACAGGCTTGATTAACCTAAGTCATATTTACAGCCCTGTCACTGCAAGATACCTACCTCTGTATCTAGCTAGCTAGATTACTTGCCACCTTTCTACTCTCTTCTCTTGCACCAGTAAAGGTGAAATGGAAGGAGAGCAAGGGAAGCAACCACAAGCCAGAAAAAACCTTGAGAACCCAAAAGCTGTTGAAGAAGAGAGATTATTTTGAAATGTTTTCTATGAAAATATTAACACTTTTCCCTGGCTCTAGTGAATGCATGAAACAGAACTGCTGTGTTCTGGTGCTTCCTACTCCATTCAGCTTGTAGCCAAGGACAAGTATAGGTGGCTTTTTCTGCTTATGGATTTTTTGACAGGTTCTCTCTTTATCTTTTTATTTCCATTAGAAATCCATGCAGAGCAAACCTTTAGATTTCCAAGCATCTCCTTAGTAGCTGACATTTAAAACACAAAAATCTCAGCACTGAACTCATTACTCGCTCTCTGCCCTCTCAAACTCCCAATGATACAGTGGATTCTAAGAAAAGGAAATGGAATGTGCTAGGTATGGTCCAAGAGAAGGATCAGCTCCATGAAGACCTAAATCTAGGAAAGAAGCTGATCAAATGAAGGTCTAGCAGAGGAGCTGTCTCTCAGCTGCTGTATCCATGCTGTTGTGAACACCACTTTTTCTCTCGTTGCAACAAAACTCTAATAACGATACTATCTAACATCCACTTTTTGTGTTTTCATTGGAGAAAAGAAAATGCCAAAAGGAAATTCTTTTGCCTATGGCCAAAAGCGTTATTCAAAAATCCTGTGTTAGAAGAGAGTTGCTAAAATCTTTTTTGAATCTCCCTTGTGCAGTGTCTTTGTACAAACACAGCATAGCATTATGTTAAATCACCACGGCTGAATGATCTCTGCAATCCATGACAGAAGGAAATAAATTGATCATATGGGTTGAATCACAACAGATAGGAAAGACTAATACAGAATATATCTTTTTAAATTATGAAATCTTTCTGTCTCAGGTACTCGAAAAATCAAGTTAATTCATGTAAACATTTTACGTCTGGGCAGACTTAAAAATGTATCAGTACAGAATATTTTAAAGTTGCAGCTTCCTAGAGGAAATTCAATAATTTTTAAGGGGCAAAACACTGAAGCCAGTAGGATTTTCCTCTGTAGAATCAGAATCAAACAAAAGAGCCCTTAACTCTCCCCTTGACTATTGATGACAGGCACCAGAGCTCTGCAAAGGAAAACAGAAAAAAGACCACTAATGAATTTTGAAGTAAACTTGCCAAGTTGCAATACTGTATTCATTTAACTCTCTTCTAAGATTTTTCCAAGGTATTAACAGGAAATAAATAGCTTATGAAAACAGTAGTATAATTTCAGTGGAGCCATTGACATACCCAGGAGCCCAAGTCAAAGCGTTTACATGTGAGTGAGAGTCTCCATAGCCACTGGCAGAACAGCAGACTTTTCATAGGTTCAGGGGTTACTTTGGCAAACACATGTGGCTACAGTTGCATTCTCTACCCCAGCTTCCTCTGAATGTCTTCACTACTTTTTTTGTATGATCCTTTCAGTTCCTTTGGGTACCTTTCCATGCAGTGATGACCAAGCCAGCTCTAAACCTTTTCATACCAAGACAATTTATAAAGCCAAATTTCAGATGCTGAAAGGGAGTCCCTTAATGAGAAATCCTGGTTTCTGGAAGCAGGATAATCTCATTAGCAAGGCATAGGTTGCTTTCCAGCACGGCCAACTAGCTAAGCAAGCATGGCTGTTCTTTTCCCTATTTTGCTGCTACATGATTGAACTGGGTTGATTTGTGTGTCCCTGCACTGGGCTGCTTAGTTAAAAGCACTTAGTCTCAGTTCTTCATGTGTAAAACGAAAGCAGTAATAGCTTCCTCAGCCATGAACACACATAAAGGAGAAAATGTTAGAAGATGGAAGAGCATGTGGGTGTTTCTTGTAAAGGTTACTAGACCTGTCTAGTATCTCAGATCTCTCTTTCTGACAACTTTGTGATTTTTGAACATGATCAGTGCCAAATGGCCATGTAATTTCATATTTTTATCCCCAGTTCTGCTTTTATTCTCTTTCCCTCCTATTAGTCACATCCTTGCTTGGAAAGCACAACAGTTCTGAGGGATGATGAGAAATGGGAGAGAGAGGTTATCACAGAGCTGGTGCTGAGGCTCTGTGAGTTACAGAACATCTCAAATGCAGTGGAAACCTGACTGGGTCGGAAGCTTTCCAGCTTCCTTTTACTGGTGCTACCACAGCAGGTTATGAGGTGGGATATGTTAAGACCTATCCTGAAACTCCAATGCACTTGACCATTTCATATGTTTCTACTGCTAGATTGTGTTGGCAGTGCCACTCAAAGTAGTGACACCAGACTGGAGGATGTAATTGAGTTGCTTGCTAAGTTAGGAGGATGGATACACATAATAACTGGTTCTGTATATGAGCAAAGATATTGCAGTCCTGCAGAGCAAGGAAGAAAAAGCTTTTGAAAATTGTTACAAGTGCAGGCAAAACTCTTCTCTGTATTCCCCTCTCCCCTTGCTCAGTAAGATGTCTCACACATAATATATGTTCCACATGCCACTGACTCATTTTCCTTCTCTTAATAAGATCACTTTTAAAGCAAAATTTCAGCCTTTGAAAGCAAGTCCCTGCCCTTTTATATTTAGCAAACGTAAACTACTTCTCTAAAATATGTCTGAATTTCTCTGCAGTGGGTTTCTGGAGGTTCTGTGACAGACCTGACAGTCATAGCGAAAGAGGAATATGACCTGCTCCATACATGAACCAGGAAGTCTGCTCTTTAGGTAGCTGGCAAATTTCAGATGAAAGAGCTGAATAAGTTCCTTTTTCCACTTCAAGCTAAAAAAATAAAGTTCAGCCCAAAAGCCAAATGGGTACAGAGGAATGGGGATAAAGTAGGAGACTGTCAGTTCTGTGGCTCAGGAGGTCAAAGAGCTGCAAGATCACTGCAAGCTGATACTGTAAACCAGATCCAACAAAAGTCCTGCAAGTGCTTATCATACTATTTAAACATACTCTTTAACGGCTTTGTACTTACTCTGCTTCTGACCCACTTTGTAATACCTCTTTTAGCAACACATTTTCTAAAAAAGAGGCCTTTATATAAGCATTGTTAATTTAACAACCCCAGCCTGGTGCTATAAAAAAGCAGAACTATGTGATTTTACATTTTCCCTGCACTTCATGCCTAATTTTGAGAAATCTTGTATTGGAAGGTGGAAAGACTGTGTATTTACTCTCTATTTCTAACTTCTTGTTCGTCTGTGAGGCATTTGGCTACAGTTGTGGGTCTCACTTTTAAAAGTGAGTCTGAATGTCTCTGTGGATATGTTTACATTATACAGGAGGTACATGCTGTGAAGCACCTCAGGGTAGCTGTTTTCTAATTCTTCACTTCAAGCATGTGGCTGAAGTATGTGTAGGCTCTTCAAGGAGCTGGGTGGGGAGACAGTGACCATCTGAATCTCTCTGAACTGTGACCTGGCATGTGTGTGTGCTGGTTGATGTCTTCAGCATGGCTGGGGAAACAGTCTCATATTTGTGAGCCTTTGATGAAGACCTTAAGGTTGAATGATAATCTCATTCATTACTTTGGCCTTTTAGCAGGAGGATGGAGCTAAGTGGTGGAATTCAGTATGTAAAGCACCAACCTGAGAAGACAAGTAATAGAGTTGGCTGAGAGTTTCTGTAGCTGGCATTGCTTCAACAGCTTCTACAACAGGGAAGCTATTTTTACCTTTCAAGACTGATCTCAAAAAAAATTTGAGGGAACTCAAAGAGGATTCAAGGCAATGGTTGAGGACCTGGAGGATATACAAAGACTCAAAGGAGGTCAACCTTTGTATTAGGCATGTAATAAACTTAGGAGAGAATCTGCAAGTTGTGCTCATTGAAGAAGAAATAATTTGATAATAAAGGGCTTTCTGACCCAATAGACACAAGTACAAGACTTGGATGTGAGCTGAGTCCCATAAAAGTCCAACAGAAAAAAAAGTTTTCCCCACAACTTTAGTCCAACTGAGATTGTGGAGGGAACTGTTGCTTCTGCTGAATGCAGTTCAGGCACTGCCTCCAGCAAGATGGGCTCTGGCCAAAGCCCAGCTCTGGCCTCGGTGGCAATGCCACTATTGCATCAAGTGCACTGTGCATTAGAGAAGAAGCCAGACAAAACACTACATAGCTGACAAGTCACCTGTGAATTCCTGGGGGATACTTAAGAAGTCTGGATTGATTTTAGTATCATGAACTGGGCCTGGTAAATCATTTTTTAACACGCATTAGGATTGAGCAAACAGGGGCTAAAGAAGTAAGGTCTGAAAAGGGAAACATTTAATTTTTGCCTTTGGAAAAAGAATTTCTTTTTTCTTTCCACTTTTGGGTGCTCTGATAGTTGAATTTGGCAACCTAGATAGAGTCAGAGACACAGAAATCCCATGGTACAGCTTGTTCCTACAGGTGTCTGACAAATTCCGGAGCAATAAAGAGATTATTTCTGTTCTCATCATAATTTATGGTTATTTATGGTAATTAGGCACTGTTTCAGGTAAAAACAGTTTGAGATTTTCATTTCTCTGGCCAAATTTAGAATAAAATGGTAAAGAATCTTCTAGCACATGACACTTCAAAATGATAACAGATCCTGCCATCAAAACTAGCATTGATTAAACTTCAGACAGCAGACTGTGAATGACTTCAGCCACAGCTGGACTTATAAAAGGCTGAAATGACTGAAATTTTTCTTGTAAAGTGAAAAAACCCAGCCACTTACTTGTAGAATATTTTCACTCCTTTTCTTGAAATTATTAGATTTGGCATAGTGTAAGGTACATTTAACTGAGTGTACACTATAAAGGATTTCTGGAATAGTGAAGGAACATACAGGAAAATGTTATCAGAAAATCCTTAAAGAGACTTAATAAGAGCAGTCTAGTGATGCATCATTTTACTCTGCTTATCCTAATGTATGTCAACGCAGAGTGAAGTTTTGACTCTTCTATATTACCTTAAAAAATAATTAATTTGGATGGTAAAAATTAAGAAAATATCCTTGGTTGGGGGGAGGTGGGAGTAAGGGATGAGTCCCAGACAATACAGATACATTCATTATAATTTTAAATATTTTATATTAATATATATTTTTAATACATATAAAATCAAGGGCTAAAAGTAATGACCAGAGACAACCACAGACAATGTATTTTTGTTATTAGATTATTCTAACATTAGATTATTCTAATTATTTAATTATTAGATGAAAATAAGAAATAAGGAAATAATTCAGAAAATCTAGAAATGTTCAGCAAGTGGTTTTGTTCTTTTCTAGGGAATGGGGAATGCAACACTGTATTCACATAATCTGTTGATGAAATATTACACAATATAGCAGTTCTCAAGGCATTTGTATTCAACGTAGAATTCAACATAGAATTAGGAGCTTTTTTGCGCTTATTTATCCCACCAGTCTTGGACTCTCAAAACAGACTAAATCATTTTCCAAAAGTCCCTAAAGACAGGGGAGATGAACTCCATGCTCTGGGTCAAAGAACATAAATTTCTGTTGTAAAGTGGCATTCCTCATGAGGGCACAGTAGAAAAACCCACAAATGAAAAGGCTAGTCAGCCACAGGATGCAGTCTGAGGAACAAAGTGACCTGAATGCAAAAACAGACAAGTAATGTCAGGATGAATCAGGTGAGGAAAGTTTTTTCTTAAAATTGGAAAATACTAGTGCTATTTGTCAAGAGTATTGGTAAGACACTATCTGGGAAATTTGTTCACTCATGTTTGAGAATTCAAACTTGTGCATGAGTAAAGCAGGCACCTGGATGAAATGGAGAAAATTTCTCTGGTAGAGCAGACATGAAGGAGCTTGTCTTGTTTATCATAGCAAAAAAAAAGCCTGGGATGTGATATGATTGCTTTTTGGAAATACATCAGAGGGCTGAGCACTAAGAGAGGAGAAAGATATGTGAACTAACAGCATCTACAGGAAATGGAAGATTGGTAGGTAGATGGATAGATATATAAATAGTCACTTTCAAGGTGACTCTTTCCTGTAACACTTATATCAGAGGCTCAAAGAGTTGGAAGCTGAAACTAGAAAAACTGAATTCAAAACCAGACAAAAATTTTAGCTGAGATGATAATTGTAGCAAATTATCAGTTTGCAGTGGATTCTGTCTCAGTGGAAACTTTGAAATGAAAATGGCACATTATCTCTAACCAATACATTTTTGTTCATTCCTGGTGCTGCCCTTGAATCAGAACTGATTCATGTGCATCCTATGGCTTTTACTTTGATCTGTGTCAATTAGGTAATTTCCAGAATGCCTAAAATCTTGTTGCTATTACTCAACGTTTTTACTTTAGAGCTCTTTTTAAATTGCAAGAATAATGTAGATCAGATTAATTGAAAATAAAAATGAAGTCCTATGCTTAAGCACTTCTGTGAAACAAATACATTTTTTTTTATCTGCCTTTAATCTGCCTTCTTGAATGGTTTTATTTCATACATGCTGATAGCTCAGCAGAAGGTTGTTGTTAGCTCACAATAATAGATAGCCTCTAGGTTAACTTCTGGAAGTAACTTTGGAAACTATTTTTCAGGCAATGCTCCAAGAAAAAGAGGCACATGTTGAGGAACTGACATAACTTTTTAACACCACAACCAGCATATTTCTTCATGCAAACCCAGCCAAAACAAGTTGCCAAAATCAATATTGATCTAGTCCTTCATCCAATCAACAAATGCCATTGTTTATAAGATATAACTTTTCTTGGTTAAAGTTCAAAGCAAAATGCCAAGGATTTACAAAACTATTAAAACGAAAGGATTTAGGTTTCCAGAAACTCTGGCTTGCTTTCAGTCTCAGTGGGTATTCTGAGCCATCAGAAACTATCCAAAGAACCTCTGCAGTTTTTATATAGAACCTAATGGTGAAACGACAGGAAAGAGAACGTGAGTGCATGCACATGTGCATATATGTGTGATATATATACACAAAAAAAGGTCCTTTACAAATATTATACTAAAAAATGAATTTTTCTGCATCAGTGAAATTTAGTTTGAGACTAAGGAAATATAATCATGCAGTATGATTAAAAGAAATTTGGAGGTTCTCCTGTTTGTTGGTAAAATGTCTGGTCTTCCAATCCACCAAAATAAAAATTATGCCTGGTTCAGAATTTCATGAATGTGGATTTTATAATCATAAATACATCGAAACATTGCATAGGCATGGGATTTATTTAACCTTTTACTTAAGATGTTTCTTTAACAGAACCTGCCAAATATTCCTGAATTTTCCATGGTAATAGTATGTCCAGAACTACACAAACCCGGAACATGAAATGCAAATGTTTTATCTCTCTTAAGAAAGGATTGTTACAATTCCAATAAAGGGTTATATTCCAGAATCTGGGCTTCATTTTGTGAGACACCCTATAAGATCTTTAGATAATATGTAGGCCATAGGGCAAAAAGCCAAATTTTCAACTAAACTTCAGTAACCTCAGCAAATGAGGCCTTCATATTTCAAAGATTTCAGTAATAATCTGTGTTCTAGTAGCATTGTCAAGGTATTATTTAAATATTACTGCTTATGGCTATCTTGCTTTGGCCAGCCATTAGGTAACGGTGAAGCCTCTTGCTCAGATGTTGAATAGCAAAATTTGTTGATTTTCATAGTCTTTAAATTCTTGGAGAAATAGTGTAGGCATATTTTAACAGGCTTATATGACATTTTGGGGCTGCTGCTTTGCTTTTTCCTTTAGGATTTTTGGTTTCCTAGCTTGAGGGTGAAGTGGTTGGAGCCAATTATAATTTCCACATGTGCCTATTTGCTAAGAATTCCAGTTATTCATTGCACTGGGTGGAGCCAGTGCTGCTATCTCCCCACTTTTACCATTTCAGTGTCCCAAGTAAGTCTCTAAAGCACCCTAGCAGTTCCTCTTTGTGCCTCCACATACTTTATCTTGTGGCACAGCAGAGAGCAGTGACTTAAATCCCCTTTTGTGCTGTTTTCTTAGTCTTCTTAAAACTTAAAACTCCTGGTTTTGTAAACAGGCATGGCTCTGATCATGGCAAAACTGATGCAAATGGCATTAGTTTCACTTAGGTTTTTTTGAAGTAGTCTCCCTAGAAGAGATCATGGTGGATGTAATCCAGTATCTGGTAATCAGGTTGAAAGATTGAAAACTCAGCTTACCAGAGAGTGGGAGTTCGGTACAAATGTAGGTATTCTGAGAGTCCTTCAGGTCTTCTTCTATGCACAAAAAATATGAATTCATGCTATTTACTGATGAACACTCTGAGAAAGATAGGTCTAATTTTTCCAGACATGGTGCCTTCTTGTGGTCACGGTTTTGGGTTTCATCACAATTCCAGCACAGAGTCTGTGGCAGGATACACATTTCAGGCAGCTAGTGTCAGGATTTACAAAACACCTTGAACATTTTCTCAAAGAAACACATTTGTGAACCTAACTATTTTTGTGAACCTCCAAAATGAGCATTCCACTCAAACCCTGGTAAACACAAAAACACCTACTTACCCCTAGTCTTTACCTGCAGGCCAATCATCTTTTCTTCATTAGGAGTAATTTGTTTTGGGTTTAGAGCAAGCAAAGGTAAGACCCCTTCCTCTATCCTACTAGCAGAGCCAGACCTCTGTCCAACATCATATAGCTTTCCATCAGCCTCAGCCCAGAGCTCTGCCTGATCCTACAAATAAGGAGTAGGGTGTAGTAGCATGAAGAGCCCCCAGCAGCACCTTGGATACAGCAGCACCACCAAGCTTTCAGAGGGGCAGGGACATTGTGGAGCACAAGCTCCCACTCTGGGCTGGTCAGAAGGGGTTCCTCCAGCCAGGTGGGCTGGTAGTGGGCAATCAGCCTTCTGCTCTGGCTGCTTGAGCTGCCTTGCAGACAGAGTGGTTTGCACTGTGGGGGCCTCATCTGAAAGTTTTGTGTGCTTGAAGGAGATGAGCTGCTGCTGTCATTTTCCAGCCCTTACATGCACAGTGCTATAAGCCACATGGAGCTGTAGGACCTGGGAAGCAGTGCTGGACTGGGTACATACCAGGGTGTCACTACACTCACAGGGGAGGAATTTCATGTTTAATCTGCTAATAGCCTGTTATGAGTTTGTCTACATGTTCTTGATTCACTTTTTAAGTGAACCCTACATAAATGTTTCACTGTGATGATTGTCAGTGTGATTTACAAGACTGCACTGGGTTCATTTTTTCAGCATTTTAGGTTCAACTATGTCCATACAGCAAAACGAGAAAACCACACTCTCCTCAGTCATTGCTTTTTTTGAAAATCTTTCCGGATCTTGCTTAAAAGTAGGTGTTATTGTTCACACTTTTTCTTCTCTCAGATACAGAAAACCATTCTGGAGTGAACATCCAATGATATATTTTGTTTTCAAGGAGATGTTTAAAAATATTTGAAATGAATTGCCAGTAAACATTCATACTATTCCCTGCAGAAAAACTTGTTCCCAGAAGTTGCCATAGGTGACATGGAAGTTCAGGAATGATAAATGTTTCTTTTTGCTGATGATTTCACATTTTCTTCTTGCTGCTGACATTTAGACAAAGTTTTCTGCTGACATTAGAAAAATAATTATTTTCCTTTTCCAGACATTCCTGGCCAAAATATCACTTTTGTGCTTGCTTTAACATTCTTAAGTTCCCAGTTGTCCTAAACAAATTCCTTTTTATTGATCTAATGAATACTAGTTTCAAATTCTCCCTGATTATTCTTTCACTTTATGCCTTGTATCTGTAACTGTAATAGGAAAGCTGAATTGCTTCATTTAAATACTTTTAGTAATCTTTTCTGTCTGCCTAGCTGCACAGTAACTTTCACTTGACTTTAGGCAGGTGGCTGCAAAAATTCATATAGGTTTTTTTCAGCCCTTTTGCAAGCCACTTTCTTCATGCACAATTCTCTAAAGTACACCAACCCCATCCGTTCAGTGCCTTTGTTTATGTGTCGTTTTATAGCAATATGGTTACAGTTTCCTCACTGCTCTTACATTATCAGGCATCTCTATTTCCCTCATCACATCTAGCACTGTCCATCCTCTTGAGTTCTGGGCTTGGTTTCTCTCTTAACATCATACATAATTTCTTCAGTTCTATACAAAGTCAATTCAGGCCAAAATCAAGGCTGCAATGGCCACAAATGAATGTATTTTGACATGGCCTTAACTTTCTAGAACAAACATTCAGTACAAGCCTTATGAGTTCCAGATTTGCACAGATTTTTAAACACTGCTAATTCAAAACTTTTGAATTTACTTTTATAACACTCAGACAATTAAAAGCAGGCTGGACATCAATGAACAAATCTGGGACTGCTTATGACACCATTGTTGTTAAAACAGTTCTGGCTGTTTGTATTTTGAAGCGAGAAAATTGAAAGTTATTCTGAACAAAACCAATGCTTGTGAATGCTAAATTTTTTAAACTAAATTTCACTGCCTTTGGTTTTTCTACCATGGAAAAAACATTCCTAAAAAAAAAAACATGGCAAAAAAAGTCTTATTGAGTGTCATTACCTGGCTGCCAATCAATAAGTAAGCAAGAAGGGAACACTCTGCAATAACACAGGAAAAGGAAAACAAAACATGCAGGCCAAATCCTAGCAGAGCTGAAAAACTAAACCACTCTTACCTCAAAAGCCAAAAGAGTTGGGGAGGGGCAACAGAAACGTTCAGCAGAAAAGCCTACTGCACCTCAGTAAGTTGGAAAGATTTGTTCCTTCAATTGCTGCCAAGGAAGAGAAGATAGGACACAATTTAGCAGGAAACACACACTTGTGCAAGGCTTTTGATACTCTTCTTGTTTATCATTTAAATTGATGAGAACTTGTACACAGCTGTTCTCAATGAGCAAATTCTTATGGTGGTAATAGAGACCAAGAAAATATCTTGGTTTGTGTTCATACTTTTACTCCCCAAATAAATGCCACAGCACAGATACCTGCTAGTTGCTGTTTCCTAGAGTTCTGGATTCCTTGGATCTGCAGCAGTAAAATAACAGTTTGACTGTGGAAGCAGATTTCCCATTCCCATGCTTGTCCCTTTGCACATTCAGATGCAGTTGGTACCAGGAAAAATTGTTTGCAGCAATAGAACATACATTAAACTTTGTCCTGCTACTCCAAACACTCTCTAATAGCCTTTATCCTACTAACAATACAGGGATGGACACGCTTACTAAGAAAACTAAAATATTAAAGAGTAACAGTCACCTAATTTTCAGCCCCAGTGTCTCATAGTGCCAAATACCATTCTGCCATACTGCACTGTTCTTTTCTATCTTAACAATCAAAATCAATAATACAATAATACTCTACCACATCTTGTTTAAAGCCTTGAAGCTTCAAATAGCTGCAAGGTTAAAGGCCCTATTCATGAGTGCTTAGCTGGAGGCAAAATAAACATCTGAAAGCACATCCAGTGTGATGAAGGTACACTACATAGGAGACTCTCCCCCTTCCTCAGCTGCAAAATTCATTTTAATGTAAGAACAAGAATTTCTAGCAGAAAACAGTCATCCAAAAACTTCCTCAATTTGCTTTTCTGTTCATGCCACTCTTAGTACCCATGAGAATGAAGCAATGGAAATGAGAATTTGTTCAACTTCATGGAGATATAATACTTGACACACTTTGTTTCATTTAAATACATTTAATTTAAGACCTTGCCTTAGGGGACAGAGAGGACTATATAAATAACAGGAAGTTTCCTGGTAAAGTAGGAAGCTATTTTTAATTCTTTTCAGAAGCCCTGCAGAGAGATATGGTAGCAGTGATGCTGTGCTCTATTTTTCCTACTCATGTGACCCAGCACAGTGGCTGGAGGGGCTTCCTTGTTTGGTAACCATAGCACCACAGAATCATCTAAACCTATACACTGCTAACTGCAGAAGGTAGATAAACCAGCACTGAAACCAAGGCGATGCTAGATGCTCAGAAAAATATCAGCTTTGGAGCCTTCTAAAACTGGATTGAGGTGTGTCTTTAAATGATGGTGTAATCCTTTAAAACTCCATGGACTGGGAGCCTGGAAACCCTGGCTCCCTCAGCCCAGGTCAACCTGAATTAGCAGTGCAGCCCCCTCTTTGGCAGGCAGGCAGGCATTTTGGCTTGAGCTGGGGTTGCAAGCTGACTGCTATAAAGATGGAGGCCAAAAAAAAGTTAAAAGTCAGAGATTTTAAGGCTTCCTTGTTTTTGGCTGGAGTAAGGCTCCAAATACCCCCTGGCCCCAGGGACAGCTTAGGCAATGGGCTGTTTTGGGACTGTGGGCTCTAGGACCACAGGCTCCTAGACAGAAACCCCGCAATGCCTCTGCAGCCCACCAAGACCAGGAAAGAGCACTTGAGGTGTGTCAGATTTCACAGAATCATAGAATGGTTTGAGTTGGAAGGGAACTTAAACATCATCAAGTTCCAACCCTTCTGCCATCAGCATGGACACCTTCCCCTACACCTGGGTTGCTCCAAGCCCCATTGAACCTGGACTTGAACACTTCCAGGGTTGGGGCATCCACAACTTCTCTGGCAACCTGGTCCAGTGCTCACTCACGACTCTCATGGTATCAAATTTCTTCCTGATAGCCAATCTAAACCTACCTCTTTCGTATATATAGTATAAAGGCATTACCCCTTGACCTATCACTACATGCCCTTGCAGATTTCTTTTAAGCCCTCTTCACTTACTGGAAGGTGCTATGAGGTGTCTCCAGAGCCTTCTCTTCTCCAGGCTGAACAACCCCATCTCTCTCAGTCTGTCCTCCTAGGAGAGGCTCCTTTGATCATCTTCATGGCCGCCTCTGGGCTTGCTCCAACAGGACCACGTCCTTGTGTTAGGGTCCCAGAGCTGGATGCAGTGCTCCAGATCAGGTTTCACAAGAGCAGAGAAGAAAAATTCATAGAAAAGTTTTCTAACTTTCTTTTTTTAAAAAACTGACTAGCTGACCTCTGAATAAATTTTTGCATCCTGGCCATAGGGATGCATTATGTAAGAGGAAAATATAAATGCTTCTAGACTTTATTATAATTTCACAGAGTTAGTAAATGTCTCTAAAATTCCAGAAAAGTAATTTACTGTGATGCCATCAATCCTATGACTTTTAATGATACAAAATAAGATAAAAACTCCTTCTACTCATCTTAATTATCTTGCTATGGCCAGGACTGAGATTTTCTTTCTAATCACATGTTAACAACTATTTATATATCATGTGTCAGCTGGAAATGAACTAATAGAAGGACAATAGTGTAAGAACTTGACTGAACCAGAAACCTCAATGGGTCATTTTGCCTTTGACTTTACTACAACTACATTTAATTCTTTTTCCATGTCACTGTTCAAAGGACCCAAGTAAAGCAGTCCATCGTGGGAACTGAATACAAGCTGAGAACGCTTGTTCTCCAGGAACTAAACCACAAAGTAAGTTGAAGCACATAGTGTCTAGTTTTTTAAGATGATACAGTTGTATTTGTACACTGAGACAATAAAATATGTGTATCAAAAACATTCCAAAACATCACACTGAAACACAGTGATTCAATTTAAGATCCAGACTGGCAGAAAAAGAAAGCAGACATTAAAACTGCATTCTTGTGGATATTGCTTGAAGGACAGGGCAATACCCTTATTTCTTAAAGTAGTCAGGGATTGTTTCTCTGATGATGTAATATAATACTCCACTGCTTCTGATTTCCTACCTTGTAAATTCTGTCTTCACCAAGCTAGTGATCAGCCTGTCAAGAAGGACTGATACTTCTAAAGTCTCTCCCCAGCTGGTAATGAAGCAGCAGAGGCAGATGCAAAGACATTACAGAATGTAGCATCCACCTGTTTAGCGACTCATCTTTATTCCTTTGATGCAACATATGAACAACTATGCAAGCAACATTGCCCTAACAAATAGAACAAATAATCAATAGGCAGGGGGAAAGCCGAAGTTCACATGCAAGCATAGTTCTTTTTTTTTCCTTTCCACAAGATACTTTTTTAAAAACATGGACTCATAATTCACATGCATCATGAGCCCCACACTCTTCCCCTTCCCCCATCTCCCTATAAAGCCTGAAAGTGGTGGGAAAATACTGTGACTGCTTCTTACTGATTACAGTACATTTTTGTGATAAAATGGTTTGGTGGACTATCAGAATGAACTCCAGCTGACAGCCTTCAGTCCAGCAATATTCCATATAGTCAGGAACTAACCCTTGAAGCACTTCCTTCTTCCCTTAAGCTCTGCAGTGAGAAACACTGCCTAGTTATCTGTACATCTTTAGTGCTTCTTTGTATTTCTTTAAAGCAAGACAAAGAGGCATTCAATAGGAATTTGCCTTTATTGTGTAGCTTCTACTTCTGTTTCTGCCATTACCATGTATCAGCTCTATTTTTGTTTCCCAGCCAATTCTTTTCATATTTTCCAGACCATTCAAGGGCCTGTGCCCAGTGCCACAACGAAGTTTAATGAGTAAGTCAGTATTACTTCTTAAGCAAGCAACTAGTTTTGATTCATCTCTTTTCAGACCTGTAAGGGAAATGGTCAATCAAAGAGACCAGTGGAAAGAAATTGTTACTGCCACTACCATGTGCTGGCTCTGAGTCACAATCTATCTGACATTTGCAGGAGTCATGAGTGTGAAATCAAGGTGGATAAAGGTTTTTCTGTAAAAAGAGTGTTGGCCCACTTTCACTCTTCTGCTGGAAACAAGTCAGACAGTTCTTTCGGAAGAGTTAAATTCAAAAATGCTCCAAGTCTTGGGGAACTAGAGTGACCTCAACCAGACTTAACTCATCCAACCCTTCACCCTACTCCCAAACCTGTAAAAAGTTCACAGACAAGGGTATGTTTGGGAGTCTGGTACCAATGACTGCTGCTACCTGAAGTAGCTCAGACCAGGATTAGGTCTTTTGGATGGAGATATGGATATGAAAGTCCATTTATTTCAAGGTTGTTTTCTTTTCCACTTCTGTTGGTCTGGAGTACAAAAGTTTAGCACACCAATGCCCTACCACTACCAGCCTTTAGGAGAAAACATCTTTGTCCCTCTCACCAGGAAAACACAGTAGAAGATAATAGCTTCCACCACGTTCTGACTGCACAGCATCTCTTTTTTTTCCTTTTCAGCTGAGGTTTTCCTTTGATCTCTCAGCTGACAAGTATTACTTTGTTTTCCCATGTATCATTGACAACTTCTTTACCTTGCATTTTTGTATTGGAGTATGTGAACTAATGGCCAGAACCTCTGACATGATCCTATGACATATGATTTTCAAGTGGACAGAAGGAAGAAGTGTATGCTGTAACCTGTAGGCTGCTTCAGTATCTGATATTTGGTCTATTTGGTCTTTCATTCTCTAGGGAAGGGAAAGTAAAAGCTAGTAAAACTAGGGTGCTACCTTTAGTCCTCAGTGTGTCTCATTTAGATGTCGAAAGCAGATAGCTTTTGTCGCTTTTCTACATGCCTACAGAAAATAATCCTTCTGTTTCGGTTTCACACCTGGAATCTGATGCTGGATGTGAGGTGGTTTTATCACTGCCCTACTTCCTCTGGAGCACTCATTGCCAGCTTTGTGCTCCTGATGACTAAGATGTCAGAAGAAATGTTGATGTCAATAACACTGCATCTTCTCACATGAACTCCGTACTAGAGCTCCTTATCTCTGTGTCTGCTTGCATTTGAACTTCCTTTTTTTTTTTCTCTATGGATGATGTCAATATGAATGTCTAATGTTAATGCTGATATTAAAGTTTACATTTTATTTTTGCTCATGTTGTATGTCTTCAGGCAGAGACAATATTATGATCATTATTGTAAAATGAGTCAGCATTTTCAAATCTGCAGTCTTCAGCCCCCAAACACTTAACCCTATGAGAACAGCTCTGTATTGATAGTAGAGGACCCCCAAGGCTTGGGCCTGGACTAGCTGGAATTGTAGTACTTGAGATGCTGATGTAAGTTTGTGACTTCCATTTCACCCTATAAAAGTTTCCAGTATCACATGTACATGTGAATGGGTGCAGAATAGTTGAAAGAAGACAGATTTACACACACTAAGTTAGTTAGACATTAATTAAACTTGTTTTAGTATCTACTCCCTCTAGTATTTTATTTCAGAGAAGCAGTGAGCTCTTCTGGCTTAGTGGGCTAAGGAACCATTCTCTCTACTACAGGCAATTCCTAGATACAGGCATCTGGAGTCCCAATCCTCCAGTGCTCATAGTTTTGAGTCACATTATAGAGCTTGACCTGAAGATGAGAAATATGCCCAGTTCCAAACTTTATCTTCTTTTGGCATCAATTTCTATTTGCATCACAAGTCCCTGACTTCACTATCATTAAAAGACTTTTGTCATACAGAACCATAATCACAGCTCCATGCAGTGTTACATATTTTGAACTTGTATAAAGCATGTTCTTTTACCATACCTTCCACCTTCTCTCTGGAAACATCTGATGTTGCCTGCTTCAGTTGTCAGGAGCCATTGCAGGTATTCCTCATGACTGACTGTAGCAGTAAAAGTAAAAAGAACAGTGCAGCAACTTTCTAGGAAGGGTTTTTTTAAAAATGAAAACAAAGTCTATTGACTGGAAATTATCTAAATGTGATTATAGCCATTGCCAGGTCTCTTGGCAGGGTAAGCTGCCAGCTTTCCTTTCCTGTTTTTTTTTCCCCCTCTGATAACATATGTAAACAATCAGTAGTACACATCAGAAGGTTTTTTCTCAGGCTTACGTAGGAGCTGCACACACACAATACAGGATGGCGAAATCGTCATCAGACATAGGACTCGTTCTGTCATACAGCAAATTTGCATTTGCAGGGCATTAAAGAGCATGATGGTGATGGAACTATTTGCAGTTCAGGGAAACAGATGCTGAGGACAGGGTCAGATGACTGGAACCTTCTACCCAAGGCACAGCGTGACATGAAAATTGCGTGGTCCTGGCTTCTCACACCCATCCCATGGTTCACTCCCATTTGCCCCTCATAGGCTGACAGAGGCAGAGATCATTACTGCAAAAGCCAAAGTTTTGGAGGGTTTAATAAGGTCTTTGCATTTTTCTCATCCTGGTACATGGGGTCATTTGATAAAGTTGTCAAGGAGCCCTGAAGCTACTGAACACTGTTGGACTTCATGATGCACATCAGCATTGGTCACAGGTATTGTTTCACATTGTACATGCAGGCACCAGTAGGGGCATCACTATCTCTTCAGAGGGAGTTATTTTTAAGTGAAAACTCTGACTGTGATACAGCCAAATGAATCTCAGGGCAGTGGGGAAGGGTGGGTGGTGGATCTAAAATATTTTTTAAAATTACATGTAGACTTCCAGGTAAGCCTTTCCCACTTTCTCATCTTAAGTCTTCCATCAGTTTTACACACATTTTTAACTTGGTTGAAGCCCTCTAAATGCCTTTGTGCTTACCAAACTACCTATTTGCAGTAGGGAAAGGACATGGCAGAAAAAGACAGAAGAGACAAATTACCAGTGAAAACCAAAAAAAAAAAAAAAAAGTTAAAAAATATAGGCATAAATGCAGCCCAAATCTTCTCCTTCTGAAATGAAATCTCAGGAACAGGGGGACAATGAAAATTGAGCTAGGAAACTAAAGTTTCTGCCTTGTAAACTCAGACATGGGACACTCCAGGGTAGCTTATCTGAAGCTTACCGGTCTTGATCACTGAAAGACTTCACAGGCACTGGAGAGTGTGACCAAAAAATATGTTGTGTTGCTTTTTTTCATTTTCTTCACCAATGTAAACAGCACAGAATTATGTTTGTCAAAGTATCCTTAGAGACACTGATCTTATGAATACTCTTAATTTTAAAGGAAATGTGAATGATGATGTTAAATGAATCCTGGCTCAAATAGTTGATCCTTTGTTATCCTGAGCTTTATTTAAGCAGAAATGAATTTAGACATTTAGACATTTAGACACAGCAGAGAGCTTATTAATATTCCAGGTAATTCTCACTGAACTATTAAGCAGGAAAATATGTTTCATTATTAAATGTAATTTGCCAGAATATTTGAAACTGTGATGTTGGACAGAGAGCAAGGCAAGCACATGGCAAAATGATATGCCAAAGTGGTAAGTCACAGACAAAATGTGCTGTCCCTGTACCAAGAAAGTAGTTTTAAGTCATTCATTGCTTCCTCCTCACAGCACCTCTGTATTGCAGACTGGAAAGGAGAGGTATAAGAAAGAGGTCTGAGCATCCAAAAGGACATGTAATGTGCGTTCTCCTCACTACAGAGAGCTTTGGAAATATTTCACCCATAGCACACCAACTTGTGTGTTATGTAGGGCATAACAACTCTGTAGAGCACACCAACTTTGTAGTTGAGTGTAAGCAGGAGGAGATGGGATATCCACAACCGCATGCTGACCCATATTTCAGTCCACTTTTCTTGGTCACTGTATCTTGCAACAAACCAGAAAGCTGAGCTATCCACAAGTGCACCTTCACTCCTATTTTAAAATCTGTCAGACAGTCAGATTTCTGATGCTTGTACTTGATGGCCTGCTCTGCTCTAAAAGGTAAGAATAAGTCACTAAAAGCTGGGCTGTTTTTATTTAATTTCTTGAGACTGACTCATACTCTCCAATTTCTTGTCCTTAGGGAAGATACAAGGAAATTATGTAATTCTTTTTTTTTTTGCTTATTTTCATGCTTTGGACTTTTTTCTTTTGGTATAATTTGTAATGGACCTGTTTTTTAATTAATCTGTATGGATTGTAAAGCCAAAGTAAAAGCCTGAGCTGTCTGTCTCTGTACTCTCACTTGTAATAGGGATGTAATGGTTAATGGTTGAGGGTAAGAAGTATTGAGCTCCATGATACACCAGGTGACCCATTAATAATTACTAGGGAGTTCTGCAAGCTTTCTTCAGAGATCAAATTTTAAAAGGATGACCAAACTGAAATTTTAAAAGTCTACTAGATTTTTTTAAAATCTCTGTATGAGACATGCAATTGTGATAATTACTACAGCTCTTGCTGTAAACCTGGGGTGGAAGGGGAGATAGTTTACATTTCTGTGTTTCATTAAAAGAAGAAGATCAGAAACACCTTGAAGATGAAGCTCCTGGTGTTTCACCACTGAAATGAACTGAAACCTTATCTCTAAACATTCTTGTGGACCGCCTCCAGTTCTTAAAAACTAGATCTAAAGATATCTGTACACCAGATCAGGAAACTTCTGGTTTTGCAAAACTGAAGTGGAAAACTTTACAAAAGTATCTCCTTGTGAGAAGGCAAATACACTTGTGTTGTTCTAGGACCAGGACTACAAAGGGAGATAACGTGCCCAGAGGCAGAGGATGTCCGGAAGGTCTGTGTTCTCTCAGATTCAGAGAGAAGCTGAGCATTGCTGTGTCTGAAAGTTTCCTAAACTAGAATATTTCAAGGGATGAGTGAAAAAGATATTCTAGAAGCTGGTTTTAATTAGGGTGTGATGTACCAGGAGTTTGGAGTCACAGCTGACTGACAGCTGCCTGGGAAACAGCATCTTCCAACTCTCTGGGCAAACTTACCCTCTCATCTGGGGATAGGGATAGTAGTTTGGGACACTATCCCAAAATACAATTGGCAAGAATATGGATCAAACATTGCACAAAAGTGGATGGCAGCCTTTTACAAGGAGAAATCTTTCCTGCTCGTGTGCTCACACCAAACAAAGCTCTTTGGAGAGCCCCAGCACTGTTGCATCAGAGGTGGTCTGTCTGTCAGGTCTTTACAGCAGTAACCTGCAAATTGACAGACATAGCTCTGCATATGTGCAAATGCTCTATCACAGGTGGCAAAAGAGCCCCCAGGTCAGAATAAGGAGGATCTCAGTGAGCTCAGGCATACTGGTGGCAGTAAAGCATATTTGCTTGAATTTCCTGCAGTGCCTATCATTTCAGGTGCCACCATTCCCTTGGGCAGGTAGCAAAGCAGCCTGAAAGATGGATTAGGAGTATAATCTGTGGTGTGAACATGGGTGTGCTCTATTAATCTTAAACAGAAGCTGAGAAGTCCTAATAGCATATACTAAGAACTTTAGGACATAACTGCTATTTTAAGTAACCAAATCCCTTTATGGATCAGACCCCAGTGGAAGAAATTCTAGAGCATTAGCACAAAGCCACTAGAGTACACTACTATAGGAATTCTCTTTTTTTCTCAGTCAAATGCTTTTTATCACTTTACATTCCTTTCTATTGCCTTTCTGGAAATATGCATTCACTCAAAATGTGCCTGATCATTTGTTGAGAACAAATACGAAAACCATATATGCAAGAATTAACTGTAATTAGATTTTGTACTTACACCAGCATCTGCAGAAGAACCTTGTCTGAGCTGTAGAAATCCAGCCAAGGAACCAAAATTACACAAATGAATGCGAGTAACCAAAATTAAACATTTAGTGCAATAAGTTAGCCAACAGTAGTAAATGAAATTCAGCAGCCTTTTAAGAGCAACATAATGATTCACTCAAATAAATAAAATGGAAATCAGAAAGGTAAACTGTTAAGTATTGAGCTCTTTCTTCTGCTCTTCAAAACATTAACATCCCTTTACTCAGGTGGGAAACTTCATAGTAATGACTTCACAAAAGCTGAATTCACTGATAAAGTCAAAATTAGCATGCAGAACTTCTGACTTCTGATCTCATGATCAATATCTCAATGCACTATGTAATATCAAGCACATTGCTTTAAATGAAGCCTACATGATTCTGGACTTTTTTTACTTCACTCTTTATGCATCCTCATGAAATCCTATGTAGTACAGAGACTTTTTTGATCAAAGAAAATTAGTCTGTTTTCCTGATTTGAGAAAACCATCACTTTCTCTTTTTTGGAGAATTGAAGCTAGGAAATCAGTTCTTCATAAATTTTATGTGAAAGCCACAATTTTTATCACTTAATAAAATAAAATATACTATTCTGAGTTGCATGTAAAGCATATATGTAAGGATTTCTCTGCTTACATAATGATTCAGTGCAGCTTGCTTTTTCTTTGCATCATCAAACACACAGAACTTACCAGAGGTTGCTGGCCAGAAAAGGATATAAATACATATTTGAGTTTTATCATGTAAAATTGTATGGTTTGCACACTAGAAAAAAACATGCAATGCCTTCCCAAAGCCACAAAAATATATATGATTGCATATATATTTACCATTTCGGTCCAGAGTAGCAATGCAGTTTTGCAACAAATCCCACCCCCTGACTGTTCCCATTTACTGCACACTGGCTCAGCTCCCAGAGCAGTTCTGATGCACAGAAGCACTGAATTCCCTTCACAGGGAGCTAACCCAGGAGCTCTGCTCAGTGCACATGAAATGCACTCCAGCGAGGCTGTTACGAGTCCAAACCAACCAGTGGGCCTTTGGGCAGCTTTTGGGCAGCTTGCATGGTGACAAGAGCCAATCCAAGGGATCAGGTTAAAGGTAGCCTGAAGTTCAAATCCTTGTAATGTTTATAACAAACATACTGATTCTCAGCATTAACTACTTCAAGATGGTGATCTGTTTCTGTTATGGTGAATTACTCATTAATATAATCAGAGCCAGTCCATGAGACAAACATAAAAGGGGAAAAAAATTTCAAAAAGTATTAGATAGGTTTTTGCCCAGTGTTTTGAGAGGTGTCTCTATGTGTTTATTTATCATGCTGGTAGTTCCTCTACAGACTTTGCTATCATCTCCTCCTATGACATAAAAAATACGGCTAAGATTTTAGAGATGAAGCAAGATACCTTTGCTTTAAATTAACTTAGATGAAAAAGATCTGAAGTGGTAAATTGGAAAATATGGTACTAATTTTGATCTACTATACATGAACTGAACAGATGAAATAAAAAAAGAAAACATCTCATTCTTAACCTACTACACAACGGGTGATTCCTGATCAGACAGAATGATGGGGGTCTCATTTTACAACTGCTAAAGCATCTGTAGGTTCATTCAAAATTATAACACCCAGGAACTCATTAATAAAAATGTCACAACAAATAAGTTCTACACTGCCTATTCCTACTACTATTTCTGCAGAGAAAGACAAATTGATCACTGATCTAAATATTGGGGATTGTAGAGGCCATGGGTCATACTCAAATTAAGTTTGCTTTGGAGAAACAGATTGTTTTTTTTAACCTAAGCAGTAACAACTTTACAGGAATAATTACTCATGACTGAAAATAATTGTCAAGCTAAGAGAGCAAATGGAAGCATTTTATTTTAAACCTGAATGATAAATGAGAATTTTTTAAGAAGGCTTTATTAATTGCAAAACTCCTGTACCAGGACAGAAGCCTTCCTTTGCTTAAAAAGATAAGCTCATTTAAGATGATGACAGTGCAGTGCTCAGAGGTAAATGCACACAAATTGAGTTTACCCATTTTCAACTTGGGCAATAACAAACTTACCCCCTTTTCAGTTCCTGGCTGATATTGCCTCTTGAAACTACAGCAGCATTAGTTGCTTCTGTCATATTCTTCTGTCTCAGTTTTTATGATGCACTTCTCTGACCTTTCAGAAAGTACAAAGAATTCCCAGAAAATCTGCAGACACCAGTGCTCTCTCCCAAGTACTATTAATTTTTGCTTGTTATGGTACCAAGTTATTCCAAGTAAGAGCAGCTATCTGGAGTGAAAAAGTTGGTGCTGAAGACACTGGGTTCACCCAGCATATGTTTTAGGAGATTTTAATTTGAAGGAGCTCAAGCTTGACCCATGAACTAAAAACTCCACGAGTCATGTAAGGACATTTGGGAAGCCCCTTCCAGTTTAGTTTCTTTGTAACTAACTTTGGTTCTGGCACTCCCAGATCTCCCTTCATCCAGAAAAAGTAGCGTCAGTGGGAACAGCTGGGATATTAATGTACCACAGGTACCTGAGCTCTTGGTACCCCTCTTGGATGTCCTACATTATGACCAGGCAGAGAGAGGTAAAAAGTAAAACCTAGCCATGCTGCTTTGCTCTGAGCTATTGGTGACAATCTGGTTTCCACTCTGCTACACATTCTCATAGCTGATGCAATGAAGTACAAGTGAAAGGAGAAAATGAGCCAGCTGCCTTGCTTTATTTTGGCCAGCATTTGCTTTCTCTCCAGGTTGTTCTGAGCAACAGTAAGGCACCATTCTCCTGACTTACAGGGCTCTTTAAATATTTCTGCTTCTCTCAGAAACAGAGGATGAGGGTAGGAGCTGTCCCATTCACAGTGCCATGTGGTCCCCTGTGTGGTATCTGGCATCTTCCAGTCACTCTGTATTTCACAACAGTATTTGTGAAAGTAAGGGACTCAATTAAGCATGCCTGTAACTCAGAGGCAATGAAAGCAAATATTAGTAAAGTTTACTTATTTTTCTCTAGTCTTCCTATCACAACTATACTCTTTGATAAAGCAGTGCAGAGGTGTCAAATATGACAAGGATGATGTATTTTTATTGCCCCTTTTGCAGTGATTAACATATTTTTTTCTTTTGATTTTTGTCCTCCTGTCTTCAATTGCTCCCTCATTCCCATTTAATTCTCCCCGCTTTCTTTCTTTCTCCCCCTTTCTTGTTTTGTCTCCCTCAGGTTCTTTCATTGTCACATTGTGCTCCTTCAAATGCCGCACACATTTTGTCAATGGAGCCTCTGTAGTGGCTGGAAACTGAGAAGACCCTGTATTGCTGTTTGCCAGGCAGCAGGGGACCAGGGAGTTCTCATTTTCCAGCTGCTTTTGAAGCAGCACTGATTGGTTTCTCTTGCTGCTGCAGAAAAGGCTGGCACACGGGAGCAACAAATTCAGCATGTCCTTCTGGCCTGTTTTCAATAGATCTGCAAGTGCCAGAGCAGAGATGGGGAGCAATTTGATGCTGTCTACTCAGTCACCCTTCTTTCTGTTTACTGAAGCAACAATGTCTCCCTTTGCCTTTCTACCAACTCTTCTTTCTGTGATTTTTCTCTCTGCCACATCTCTTTCCAGTCCACTACTGCAGCTTAGCTACAGTTTCTGTAGAACCTTACAAACTTTTTCTCTTGTGCTACTTTTGTGGCAGTATTTAAGCTGAGAAAACACAGTTCTATTGCTCAGTGAAGTGCTACTCAGTCACTAACACAGTGCAGTGGCTTAAAATGTGCAAGCAAAAACAGACTAATAACATCTGCATTTGTAGTCAACATAAGGGACAAGACAAAAGTTTCCTAAGTTTATTAAGGCAAGACAACCCTTTGAATATTCCTTTTAGAAGATTTCCAGAACAACAAAAAAAAAAAAAAAAAAAACAAAAAACAATGGGAACATACTCAAATAGTAAAAGCTTTTTCTCCCGCATGAAGTTTTAAGTATCTCAAATATATTTGGGGAACCTCCTATATCATGCTTAGGAAATACTACTGCAAAGACATCTTCAATCAGGCAAATTCAAGGGGCTAAAATCCAGTCTGTAAGTAGGAGAGTAAGCAGTGAGAAGGGATGCAGTACAAAAGCAACAAAAGCCCATGATAACCACATATATGCCCTAGGCCAGCTGTAAATCACTAAAATATTGCTTAATTGTATTTTATGAATCCATTATTTCCTAATGGTCATTTATCTGGCCATTGGGCATTAGAAACTGGCAGATATTACTGCAGATGGAATTCAGAGAACAGGTAGAGAGAAGACAGGTTACTAGATTTGAAAATGAGTTCAAGGAAGATATGTTAGAGAAACAGCATATAAGTGGTCTGGGGGTAAAAATCAGGCCAAGGCTACTCCAGGCAGTAAATCCAAAGTTACAACAGTTAATCCCAGATCAAAAACGTCACTGTCTCTTGATGTGATGTATTCAATTGGCACAGCTGAAGGTAAAAGATTAAATTTGTTCAAAAAGGCCAAACCTTCCCTCTGTGCAATTTGAGTTTGATCAAACATCACTTTTTCTCCCATAGTTGTCATTGATACAGCATAAAAAATAAAGGTGGCATGACCAGCCATGATGTGTGCATATTCTGTGTGCTGTGTGACTCAACATGCTGTGCCTGTTCTGGGCTGAATTTATGCTGCCCAGAGATGTGGTAACTCGCAGAACTACTCTTTATGAAAACACATCTACAACCTCGGACATAAAAGGTAATGTTAATAAAATAAAAGAGTCAATATAAAAAGTTAAACTATTATTTTGGGCTAGATTTTCCCAGCAGCTCATCTCCCACTTAAGTACCCAAACATAAAAGCTTCCACTCAGCCCCTGGATGCTTCAGGGTTTCAACATTGGACTCCTAAGGTGTGTGCATGACAGGATACCCATGGGCCCGACACAGTACAGATTTATTTCATCTAGGCAATTAAGAAAAATAAACTGAACTCTTGTTTTCCCACAATGATAGACCTACAACATAGAAGTTAAGACTGTGGTTTATTCAGGACAGCATTTAAGTATGTCACACATGACTGAGGAGGATGGAATATTCCACTAACAAGAGCACAGTTCAGAGGTAAAATGTCATAGAACAAGAGTACCAACACAGTTGTTTGATTGCTCATTCAGTAAAAGCTTTATTTTTATTAGAAAACTTATTCTATTAGTCAGAACGTATCTATTCATGTGGTTTACATTTGCTAGTGACCACAAGACCTGTAAAGTTCCTCCTGAATACTGAAGTCCCTTATTTATCTGCATAATACATGAAAACAATTCTAAATTTCCCTGGCATTATGTGAAGAATATCACAGTATCCTAGAATCATTTGTCTTGTTGCAATGGGCAGGGACACCTTTTACTACAAGTTTCTCAATGTCTAAACTGTGTCCAGAAGGATGACTGGGAAACCCAGTCTATTCCCTATGCTAATGTAGTCATTGGCTGGTAAAATAAAGCCTCCAGCATGGGTACAAGCAGGCACTGAAACGAGATGATTTCCACAATGAAGCACCTCTCTGTGGTGGACTAGACATACAGGACAATCACATCTATTGGACTACTAATGGAAATTGCTTTCAGTCCCCACACATTTGGAGCAGATGAACTTCAATTACCTACAGGCTGAAGGCTTTCTGTCCTTTCATTTTATTACTAATATCCTCACAGAGCCACTCTGCCAGCTTCCCATCCCCTTCCATTTCCTCCCCAAAATTAAAGATACAAAATTATTTACACTTTGCATACATTTTATTATGTAAATGTGCCTAAGCTATACATTGCCTGCTCTTCTGTAACTTCTACTTCAAATGCAGTTCCACAGGACCAGATGGTCTTTTAGCTCTGACCCACTGCTGAAAGCCTGCCTAACTGCAGTACAAATCTACGGAGTTCAGCTCTGTGTGGAATGACTCAGGGAAAGTTATGTATCTCCTAGTACAGATATGTAACTGAGCTGTTGAGGTTCTCCAAGGAAACAAGCAAGGGCTGCTCTGCATGCCCTCGCAGGCTCCAGAACCAGCTCTGCGGCTCCAGCAGCAGCTGGAGTGTCCTGGTGCCAGTGAGGCCGGGAAGGTGGAGTCTGGAAGACATGTGTGCAGCTACCTGGAGGTCTCCTCTTCCATATCATGTTTCAGGCAAATCATCCAAGAAGGCTGTCAAACATTACACGGACTGGGGAGGTTTTATGAAAAAAATTGCGAGTGATGCTTAGTAAAAAGCAACTGAGGATAGGATTTAACAAGAGTGTGTTTACTTCTGCCAAAACCACTAATTATCAGATGAAATGTCAAAGATTATGTATGTGGTAGTGCTGTGACAGACACTGTAGGTATGTGAGGCAGGGACTACAGCAGTCTTTCGTGTGTTTTTGCTAGCACAGCATAGTTTCTAGTTATTTGGCAATGAGCCTCACTTGAAAAATGTTCTGGGTGCAGCTCCACCTGCCTTTTTCATAGCTTTCCAGAATTGCTGCCTATTTCTCTCACCCCATGCTGGCATTGCTGCCTGTTTTAACAGTGCTGATGCTGAGACCAAACTAATAAACCCAGCTGAATGCAGATGCCTCTGCACTGACCTCCATTATTGCCCTGCTTCCATTTTGATGCAGCACCAACACTGGATGTAGCTCTTCAGCAAGCTAGCCCAGACCTAAAAGAAGGGTTGTATTTTTTACCTCTATGCCTTAACATACTACCAGCAAAGCCACCTGAAGCTCTAGGCCCCGAGGGTGTCACGCCTGTACGCTTATGTTCAGCCAAGGGTGCAGGACAGTGCTAAGTGAAAGGTTTGCAGCACCCGACAGTAATGCCTGGTGTGTCACTCCAGTGGTGGTGAAACAGCCCTTTTTAGCAAGAGAAATTAATTACTCACTAGCTGTTGTTAGGCCAAAGAGATTTTAAAACTGCTCATTTGGTTTCAACATCACAGTGACATGGTTGTACTCATCCGGTTTCCAGGAACTGTTCAGTTTACGTCAGTCAGGGCTCTCCACATCTCGCTCCAGCACATGGCATAAGCCCCAGAAAAAGAGATCTGCATGGACAAGCTGGGGTAAGTGGCAGAGATTATCTTGCTGCTGTTACAGAATAACATATCGAAGTTTTCAATATTTATCATCAAAGCTTTCCCATTTAACTATTTTCTACAGAAGACTCTGACAATAGGAAAAGGGGAAACACAGAGACCCAGGCACCCTTTCAGCAATGCTGCGTCAATTACAAATACAATGATCACTAGGTCTGGGCTTATTGGTGACAGTTTTTCTTCCCTTCAATTTGTGTTACGGCCTGAAATCACAAAGCTGTGATCCCCAAGAACCTCCTTTGTAATGCATATCAACTTTCGTTGTGCCCCTTTGTTCCCAATGTGATGGAGCATTGTGGTGCCTGTGTCCAGGGAGCAGGTTTGCTTTATTGTTCTTGTAAATATGTACTGCTGGGCGCAGCTCGGTGGAAGGCATTGAGTTTGTGCATGACTGACGCCGACCCGGACAACTGCTCTGACCCCCAGCAGATGGTGGTGCAGGGACTGCAATGATCTGGAAGTAATAGCATGTGCCATTTCTTTTTGTTTGGAACAGACAGCCAGACCCTGCGTTTCCCTCCCCTGCACAGCAACAGCTGTATATACAGTAGGGACCGGCACACCCCTAACTGTCACTCCAGTCCTCCTCCTCTGCCAGTATTCATAAAACCTTGGGCTCTCAGACTTCATGGAGATTAAACACTATATGACTACCACATGGCCCTTTCCAATGTTAATAAAATTGTGAGCATTGGGGCATAGATCAGTTGCTTTCCTAGAGAAAAATGAGTAATAGTTAAATATATCTACCACCCCTGATATTAGACTTTGCAGCAATGGACTTGCCGGTTTGTAACCTCTGCACAGAAAAAGACAGGATAGAAGAGTCAGTATTAACTAAGAATTTTAACTTTTAGACAACAAATAGCCTCTCTGTAGCTTACATAAATTTTACTTTTCATTTGTATTCATCAGAGACCAAAATAAGTGTTTGTTTTGAAAGGAAGCTATAAAATGTGTGAAAGCCCACAAGTGATGTTTTCTCCAAGGCCATGGGAGATCTACTGCTTCAAAATGAGAGCAGAGCAGTTTTGCATTTGATTCTGTAAGAGGACATATTTTTTTATAACTCACTGCATATGAGGCAGCTCATCAGAGGTCAGAAATGACAAATTATAGCATGATGGAGTTAATAATCGCCCACTTTATGTCTGGCCTGTGTTACCAGCCTCCATAAAATTGTCCTGACGGTTCAGAAGGGAAGTTCCTTGGGATGACTGGAGCAACTGCTCCATGCTCCTCCCCTCTCAGCCCTAGCTGAGATTGCTGTCAAAGAAAGGGGCTGAAAACCAGGTGCATTCTAAACAATTGTTTTGCTGGCTGCTATAATGCTTCTGGGAGACTTTCAGCTGGCAGGTCAAAAAAACAGCAGACTTGCAGCACTCGAAATGAGGAACAAAGGTGGGTAGCAGTAATAGCAAGGAAATCCTTTAGACTTTTTCTCCACTTTATACTGGCATAAACATCTCCTGAGGATTTTATACACAAGACCCCCAAGCTAAAAGCCCATGTTCTAACTGTGAGACCATTCCTCTGTGAGAGGAAATGTTGGTTAACTCAGTGCAATCCCCCTATTTCTGTGCACAAAGGGGAAACCTCTCCTGGGTTTGCCTCTCCCAGTCTCCCCACATTAATGAAATATTACTGGGGGAACCCGGAATCTCCCAGGGCACAGCATCACAACACTGCTATCAGATTACACTCAGCCTCTGTTGCTGGTCTGGTGGCTGAGATGTCTCATTATCTTTAATTTAGAAATTTCATCCTAGACTTGAGAAATGACCTTGTAAAGTTTGCTGAGACCAGTTTAATTCTTGACAAGCCCCCATCTTTTGAAGAAAAAGCAATGTCAGGAAATCTCTGTTCACCTCCAGTGTAAAACTACCTTGGTTTCATCACACATCAGGTCAAGAGAAAAATCTTTGAATTTCTCTTTGTATGACATTTAATGAAAATTAATGTTCAGTCTGAATTCCTTCCAGACTTTCCTCATCTTGATTTTACCAACACTACTAAACAACAAACATTTAAACAGAAGTAGCTTTACTTTCTTGACTAATCCCATTAGCTTTAATGAGTCTAATCGCACTAGTAAAATTATGTGTGTGCTTAGCTCTTGGCAAGGTCAGTGCCAGTAATGAGGAGCAAAACAAACTGATAATGAAACCATGAGTAATAAGAATGTCTGGATATCTGCATTTCTAGAAAAATATATATCTGTCTAGAATATTAAAAATGAAACACAACTTACTAAGATTAAAGAAGAGAGAGTGAATCCTGAACTAAGAATGACGGTAAATAAAATTATAGAGAAATTCTTTAAGTAATTATCATCCATGCCATATCTTCAGTTACCTCTGCAACAGCTATAAGATCATTACCTTAGTTATGACTTATCTCTTCATCCATTCATTTATATGAAGCTCATCAATATTATATCCAAGCACTAATGAACTTAAGCATTAAAAGGTTGTGTGCAATTCCATAAGAGGCAAAAATTCAAAAGGTGTCAGCCACAATGGATTTGAGCAATATTCTCAGGCAATTTGTATAGAATTTATTTTCAATAATTCTGGCCAGAAGTAGTCCATCTATTTTCAGGAGGAGGAAGATGGTCTGTGGAACAGCAAAATGATAGTAGTACAAAAGCTAGACTAAGTCCACAACAACTAGTACTTTTGTAACCCTAACAGATATCAACCTGGCAGTATTACAAGTTAACTATATTTTTGGGATTAGTTGTTATTTGATGATGCCTTTAGGCTATCTTCTGTCTCAAGAGTGTATAACTTCCTCAATTATTTAAATAAACAGCCCCAACTCAAGTATTATCTTTATAGCCTGCAGCCATGGACAGTCTGTAATCTACTAAACACACAAAATTAATTTAACTTCTCTATATAGGACCAGAAATAGGTTTACCTGCCACTAAATTCTCCAAAGAGCATTTATATGGTATCCAGCTTTACACTTGTGAATCAATTAATTTCGTAACTCCTTTCTCTAGCCACAGACAGAATTCCTGTGTGCACATATTGGTATGTAGAATTATAGGTTAAGGATTTCTGTCCTTATTTCCTCCTATTATTCCTAATATATTATTCCTAATATGGAATAAAATGGGACGGTTTACAATAGCAACTGGGATTTTAGTGGTAGTTTTATCAGGAGGTCATGTGCAGTTTGTGGTTTTCTTTTATAGTAGGCTGATGAATTCTTTTTTTGTACCTTGTTATAGTCAGTCTGAAATTTCCTTAAGCATGGTTCTGTTACATAATACCTATAAGAAAGAATAATGTGCATAATTAAGAGTGTGTATTTCTCTTGTGTTTTGTAGAATCAAATGAGTTTTGATTCCTTGTTTTCAAAAAACACATTTTACTTACAGGTAGAGGTGAAGTCTGTCAGCATGTATTTTCTCAAAGAGCCTAATGAATGAGAGACTAGACTAGCTGAAAAAGTCAGCTCTACCTGTGTCACTAAATTACAGCCTTGGATGTGAGTGTAGATGGTGAATTAATACACATCAGGAAAACAACAGAACTGCAACAGCACCTCTGGTTAAAATGTTTTCCTGCAGAAAGACATCTTTATTCACACCAATTCAGAACTGTAGCATTACAAAATCGATCTGTATTTGTATATGAATAAAATAAATAAAACATCTGGAGTAATATAATCTTTAAATCTTCATTTTGCTTTGTTAATTATTTGTGATAATTCACAGTCTAATCAACTAGTTCAATCTTCCCTGTTTTCTTGATTTCAGTAAGGTGCAAATAACTTCGTTAGGTGTCTTCAGGTCACCTGTAGTCAGTCCTACAGAGGTCAGACAGACTGAAAAGAAGCTGCATCTTCTCCTGTATGTTTTGGAAACATGGAGATTTTTACAGTTTATCCTGCCATACTTGTTGTAATGAATGACTTTGTAATCCTGCATGCTGTGGTTTAATCTTAGAACTGTGTTGGTGCGTGCACACCTTAGCCATGGCAGAAGGCCGGGGCAGCGCAGCAGCCACGCTGCTGGCAGCACCAGGGTGAGCCCTGGGGAAGCCCCGCTCTGCTGCTGCCTGTCAGTGCTGGGGCGCTGGGGCTGGCACTGCCTGCTGTGTGGCGGGCAGGCTCTGTCAGCCCCCAGGGCATTTTAGCCTCCGGATGATTCCCTGAAGTCCGGAGGTACCTGAAGGGGCACCAGCTATTACTGCAAAGGGCTGTGTAAGGAGAGTAAGGGTAACCTGTGTAAGGGTGTGTAAGGGAATGAGCGGGTGCCACACTTCACAGGTGGACGAGCACCATGTGCACGAATGGCAGAATGCTATGTAAGAGAGGTTCAGAGATATGCTCTTTGAAGAGCCCAGTAAAACTAAAGAAGGATACAGGGTAGTTTACATGCAAACTGACGAAGAATTTCACCCAATGGAAAATAAGTGAGGATACTATTCTGGGGTAGGGTGAGAAGCAAAATTTGATACGATGCAAAGTGTCTTAACAGGCTGTTCTAGAAAAGAATTTAAAAATAAGAGGTTATAGTAGTCAGCCATCAGGCTGTTCACACTGTTAACCTACATAACCACATGATGTTATTACTGTTAACCTCATCTTCCCTCCCCCTCTTCCTTCCTAATGTTTCCTATACTCCTTGCTTCTTGTCTACACTAAAAGAACACTCTGGGAAGGGATTGTACTTGCTTTCAAGACAACACCATAGCAAGGCCTCTGGGGACTCCCACACCAAGGTACCCGTATACCTGAGCCCGCATTAAGACACAGATCCAGATTTTTTCATTGCTCTATCATCCTCTTTGAGACAATGCCACACAAGAAAAAACTATTTAACAGTGCTCTACTGCTGACTGCTAACTAGCCTATTCTTTCTCCTCATCATCCTTAAAACAATGTTGCAAATTCTCTGAGCTGTACTGAACATCAGCATTCATTTCAAAGAGCAGACACTTCTGACATTGAGCTGGCTGGCTAACAGCTTAAGCCATAACTTTTGTTGGTGCACGCACCGCAGTTCAGATCTAAGAGATGTTCTGCGGGCAACTCCCTGTTTATTTGCTTTCCTAGACACGCGGTTGAACCACACTGTACATCCTGTGCTTATGAAATTCCAGCAGGGTTGTATCACAGTACTTACCACCAGAATGTGTGATTTACACCACCTACAAACTGAAACATCTCAAGATAAACCTGCTCTTTATAATGAAGATATAACTGTGGTTCTCACTACCTACAATGCTTTTTAAGGTCACTGGGTTTTAAAATAGCTGGCATTTTATAGGACACACTGTGAGATGTTTTTTTGTAAGACAGGCTGATCTGAGATGGAGTCTCTTGTCCCCCTCCCCATCTCTCACATACTTGTGCTTAGCATGTAAGAAACTTGGGATTGCTTCTACCCAAAAGTGTGCAGGTCTTCTGTTTTCTCATCCTTCTCCAAACCAGCAAGGTGGGAAGCAGTTGCCAAATGAGAAGCATATGAATTAGCTAGTGCTGTGCCCAAAGGAATGAGCTTAGGGGAAACCCAGAGCCAAGGCTGAGCTAGAGAAAGTTTGGTCTGGACTGGTCAAACAAGCTGTTGAAATATTTGGCCTGGTTATCACAGCTCGGATCCCATGCTTCCTGCTCCTGCTTGCCCTTCTCCTCCAAAGCTGAGCTGCTTGAGCACTGCTGGCCAGTAGCTCCTGCAGTACCATTGCTGGGAGAACACTCCAAGCCAAAAGACCTCCTCCCTGTCACACAGGGGGCCTGATCCCTAACGATTCCATGGGCTCGTGCTAGGCTCCTTGTCTCTCCTCCTCTTTCTACACAAAGCAAGACTGAGAGGACAGGGCAACTGCATGGATTCCTAAGATGAAGCTGCTGAGATCCACTAAGCCCTGGCCAAGTGGCTCTGTGCACATACACACACGTTGGTGAATCCAAGTTTGAGGTGGTCCTGTCCCTCAGTTGACAAGTGAGAGTAAACTGGATTTCCTGCTTTAACAGCCTTCCATTTTCAAAGGTGACTAATGATTCTGAGCACACAGCTGTAATAACCTGGCAGAACATCTGCCTGGAATGCGGGTGAGGTCCAATACTTGTGGAAATCACATCCTTCAAAGGTGCCTCCAAGCTGTGCTTCTCCAAATTGTCTCTGAAGTGACAGGCTTGATTCAGAACCCTTTTACCAACATCAGATGAGCTTAAATCAAAAAGTCAAACTACTGATTTACATAGCAAACACAAAAATTTAAATGGTGTAAACCTGGTATTTAAAATTTTCTACCTCAGCTCTGGAAGTGCTTATATTCTTTACAGGCCAGAAAGTGAGGTCTAATTCCCTGAGGTAGCAGATGCTTTCTGTTTCCAATAAAGTCAATAGGAATTGTCCACACTCAATGTGAAATACAAACTTTTAGCAGCAAGAAGAAAATTCAATGCATAAACAATATTAAAAACCCTTTTATTATCTTTTCTTCCACCAGCTACTCACATGAAGTTCAGGCTATTGTTTTTGATTTGGCCTATTGTTTTATTACTGGCCTTTTGAACTGCAGATCATTTATAATAAAAAAAAAAAAAATCAATGGTAATTTGTTTTATCATGTACTTCTGTCAGTGACGGAAAGGACTACAGTGGTTTCTATGATTATGAATTCTTCGAAATAATGTACCTGTTCCAGTGTCCATTTAATCTGGTTATTAATCAAAGTGCCTTCATTGTAAACTATTAAAAGAGAATAGACACTGCAGATTATTATGTGCTGTATTTTTAGATTTTCCAGTTTGATTCAAAACACACTAAAACAGGGGCCCCATCTAGAGACAGTCCATGGCAAACATCCAGAAACTATTCTTAATGGAATGGAGTTAGCATGAGCTGAGATCATTCTTTAGCCTTGGGAGAAAAAAAAAAAAAAAAAAAAAAAAAAAAAGATATGTTTTTAGGAAGAGTTTTCCAAAGGGATTATGAGTTGCTTTTTGCAAACAATACAGAGGATTTCCAGTATGCATTGTGCTTTTGCCGAGAACTGTGCCTACAAGGGAGCCAATCAAAGCCCTCTTGTGTCTAATGAGGAGGGGGAAATCATGATGGGGAAAGTCCCTTAATGACAGGAGACAATAGCTGTTTGTACAGCGAGACGAACAGAAAACTTTGTCACCAAGGAATCTCTTAAAACGTGATTTTACTTATCTGAGACATTATTCACTGTATTAGCATAAGCAGCGTTAGGACATATGTGGGCGAGAAATCCAAAATCTTATTCATGGGATTACTGAGATGTTATTTTTTTCTGCAATTTGGAAGACAGCAGAGGTACAGAGCTAAAGCAATAAAAATTATGTGGGCTTTGGAATCTCAGCAATCTTTTAAATCAATGTAGCATTTGTCCCGAAGTAAGACTGACATGTCATTAATAAACACACAGAGGAAGCTGAACAGACAGAAGTCGTGATGGAAAAGGGTTAGTTTTGAAATTTGGTGTCCTAGTGGACCATCAGAGCGGCACGCTGAAGGGGTAAGGTTGTTAAATTAATGCAAAACTGTGCTCTTCTGGCGTAGCCGTAGCGAAGGGCGCTGCACACACCGCCTGTCGCCACAGGGCTCGCTCAGCTGCCTGGGGCTCTGCCAGACTACACCGCTTCTGTTTGCTAAACAAACGCATCTTACGCACTTCAGCTGCGGATGAAAACAAAATTATGAAACCGGGCTTTTAACGTAAAACCGACTTCTAAAAAAAAAAAAAAATTACGTTAACAATTCCAAGTAAGGAACCTAAGAGGTCTTCCTGAGGGCCGTGTCTCCGACTCGCAGCCCGCTGCTCATTTTATTCCCCGTTTGAGGCGGAGTTCTTGCGGCAGTTCCCCGCTCGGCGCCCCCGGCCCCTCAGGGCTGTCTGCGGGCCGCGCACGTGCCGCCACCGCGGGCAGCACGAGGCGCGCCGCCCCACGCGCGCTTCCCGCGGAGGGGGGGGTGGAAAGCCGGCAGGGGCGGCCGCGGGCGGATCCCGGCGCGCGAGCGGCTGTCCCGCCCCGCGCCGCGCCTCCCTCCGCGCCCCGAACGGTTCCCGCCGCCCCGCCCCTCCTCGCACCGGCGGGGGCGACACGCGCGAGCGGGCAGAGGGAATCCCTCCGTTTCCCCCGGAGCGCGCGCCGCTCTCGCGAGACTTGCGCCGCTCTCCGCACGCCGACTGGCGCCAGGCTCTCGCGAGAGCGGCGCGGTTCCCACGCCCGGGCTGTTGTGTCTGAGGGGAGCAGCCCGCGCGCTGAGTGGGCGGTGCGCACCGCCCCCCCCCCGCCCCGCGCGTGTCTCGCGGGCCCGCGCAGGCGCGCTCCGGGCCGCGGGGAGGGGGGCGCAAAAAAGAGAACTACTCGCGGGGAGTATGGAAGGAAAGATAGGATGAGAGAGATACATGGTAGGATTGTAGAGTTTTGATTGGAAGATGGTCGACATACTCTGTGTTGGGCACATGCGGTCGAGTTGACAACACAGGGAGGCGTTCGCACGGGCGCCCGACCGCGGAGAGCCACAGCGCGCCGGGGCTGCCGCTGGGACGGCAGCAAGGCATTAAAAAAGTGATGGTGGACCGCCGCCGCGCCGGACCCGCCGCGACATACATATAAACAGAAAAGAGACAAAACAAGCCGAAAACAAGGAGAGGACAAGAAAAGAAACAAAAGAGAACTAGCACAAACAAAGTGATCGAGAAAAACCAGACGAGAAAGAACAAAGGGAGCCTTGCGGCGCAAACCCGGACGGCAAGAGATGTCAGGTTACACAGAACAACGAGGTAAGAGGACGCTCGAAGAGGAAAGAGGCACGGCTGCAAATGCGAGGGAAATGCCGTGCGCTGGGTCTTTATCCGGCATCAGGCGTGACTCACCCTTCAGCGTTGGCTCTCCGCCCCGTCGGTATACTGGCCCCAAAGCAGCGGGAGGTTCTCGTGACGGGCTGAATGAGTCAATAGACCCCGGCGCTCCACTCTTTGCCGTTCCATGTTCTCTCCGGCACGGGGGATCGGCAAGCGTATGCACAGACGGCGGTAAGGTCAGCACACGAGACAAATTAAAAGTGCAGTGATTTCTAACACAAAATAAAATATTTTTTTTGTTTTTTTTTTTTTTTTTTTTTATAAGCTTGGGGTGGGTACTGGTGCGAGGGTCAGAGACGACAGTCCTCTCGGTTGCCTTTTTTCGGGCGGGTCCCGCTCTTGAGGGGATCTTCCCGAGGGTTGGGCAGCGGCGGAGCCCAGCTGGGAGTGGGTTTTGCCTGGGGCTGGCAACGGCTGTTCTCCCTTCTCGCGCCTGTACTGGCCCTCGGCTCGTTACGATAGCAGATCCGTAGAGTCCAGCCGAGTATTCACACTACACGCTGTACTCCAGGGAACACTAGCGGAAAAATCGCTCGTGACAAAAGAGCTTTTCCGTGCCCTTGTGGATTAAGAAGTTGAAGCGTGTTTCCCCAGGCCCCTCGTTGGGCACGGCGGGGCTGGCCGGGCCTTACAGCCTGCTGTTTCATGTTCAATTGCCGGCGGGAGTACGCTCCCGGGCGCACCGAGCGCGTGGCGGGGGCCTTCTGCCGTATCACCTGTGCGGCATGCTTGGTACGCACACACCGTCGTCAGGCTGGGCGACAGAGGTTCCCATGTTCTTTTGCTTTCCTGTCTCTTGCACAACCGTCCCGGGGCTTTGTGAGTTTTAGCTTCAAATGCTGCGGGTACAGGGAAAGGGTAGCTAGCCTTCCCTACGCCATATAAGCTACGCTCCGGATCCATTATGAATGGTTGGTAGTCCTCCGTCACGCTCTCCGCCACACTGGTTAATACTTAATCATGGCTAGCCAGCCTGCCCAGCAGTGTCATTGTAATAAGTTGCCACCTAGCTTAGCCACTACAGCCGATGCATAATAACAGATCACTAGTGGTAGTACAGTGTGCAATCACACTGCAGTGTTTACGTTGCACGTTTGCCATCCTCGCCACATCTTGATTGCTGCATGCTTATTTTAAGTGCCATATTCTTAATTTTTAAGAGTGAGGACGTGTAATTTTCATTGCCCCTATGTGTTGAAAAGGGAAGAGACGGTCAGGAGAAGTAAGAATCAGTATTTTTCTATGACTTTTTTCCACCTTTGTTCGTTCCAAATGAACAATTTTGTCTCTGTTTGTTTTAAATTTCTAATAAAGTACTTGTAGGGCTTTTCCTAAACGTTTGGTACCTTATTGTTTAAGATTCACTAGTTTGTGTGTCTGTCTCCCTGTGGGTAGGACAATTGTTATACAGCTATTGGCTCTGTGGTAGAGAGCAAACGACTGCTGGGTGGTGTGCGGTGTATGTATGAGTGTGTTTGGAGTTGGTGGTTGATTGCTTTGGTTCTTGTGGAGAGGTTTTTTTAGTTAGCATTCTTGGGTATTATTCATTTTGTTGTTTTGTGTGGCTGGCATTTAGATAGTTGTTCCAATTCCTCACTGTTGTTTGTCAAAAAATAAAATTTATAAAATCAAAAGCTTTTTGCTTGATTTTCTCTCCCGATGAAGGCCTATCTTGTGTGCTGATACACAGGTTTCAGCAACATTATAATGTTTTCTTTTTTTTAAAAGGGTGTGATGCTAATCTGTTTGTTATGATTTCCTGGAGTGCTTACTGTTTTAGAGTTGGACTGGAAAAGGAAAGGATTTGGGAACAAAAGTTTTTTAAATGTTTGTCTATAACTATTAGTGCCTTGTTGCTCTAGTTTTAGCACTTAACGTTTGTTCCACGTTTTGGTTAGTTTATTGTCGCACCCCGAAGTATTTGGGCGACCCATTTCCTTTTGTTTATTGATTACTTACAGGATGTCAGAAGTGTTGTCATGAGATATCATTTGTGAACATTAGTTTTACCTTTTCAGATTCTTTGTTAAGACATTGTTTGACAAGAAACAACTGGGATTATTTTTAAAAACATGGTCAAGGAACAATCAAAGAGAACAATTACAGCATCGCTGGTTAGACAAAAAAAACCCTTTTAATGAGAGCAGAAGGGTGGGAAAATTGAGCATGTTATGTTAGTTGAGGATTTTTAAATTTGCTACCATTCTTGATTGTGTTTATAGAATAAACCATTTAGGTAAGTCATAAATATATAATTCTCTGGAGAAAGTAATTTTTATTTTCTTATTGTTTTTAAATTACTTTCAGTGTAGGTTAAAATGTAAATATGCTAACTTTTGTTTATGCTTGTAGTGACATTGCAGTATTATTTTAGCAGTGCTGTTCCCTTTTGCTTGCTTTTATTTTTTTCCTTTTTTTTTTGTTAATTACGTTATGACCTTGTTTTTGGAATACTTTTACTGTTTTGGCTTGTCTGGGTGATGGTGTCGGTAGTTTTGTTGTGTCTTAGGCTTTCTCCCCTTGCTTGCTTCTTGACTTTTCTTTTTTTTTTTTCCATGTCGTTAGTATTCCGGCGTTCTTTTTGGGTTGGCGTCTGCCCCCGCTTACTGGCCTG
>CM031860.1:47947894-47968444 GCA_018697195.1 Certhia americana | reverse complement strand
CAGAAACTATCTTAATGGAATGGAGTTAGCATGAGCTGAGATCATTCTTTAGTCCTTGGAGAAAAAAAAAAAAAAAAAAAAAAAAAAAAAAAAAAAAAAAAAAAAAAAAAAAAAAAAAAAAAAAAAATAAAAAAAAAAAAAAAAAAAAAAAAAAAAAAAAAAAAAAAAAAAAAAAAAAAAAAAAAAAAAAAAAGATATGTTTTTAGGAAGAGTTTTTCCAAAGGATTATGAGTGCTTTTGGCAAACAATACAGAGGAGTCCAGTATGCATTGGCTTTTGCCGAGAAACTGTGCCTACAAGGGAGCAATCAACGCCCTCTTGTGTCAATGAGGAGGGGGAAATCGATGATGGGGAAAGTCCCTTAAGGACGGATACAATAGATGTTTGTACAGCGAGCGAACAGAAAACTTTGTCACCAAGGAATCTCGTAAAAAGTGATGTTATTATCTGAGACATTATTCAATGTATTAGATAAGCAGCGTTAGGACTATGTGGGCGGAAGAAATCCAAAACTTATTCTATGGATAATGAGATGTTATTTTTTTCTGCAATTGGAGACAGCGAGGGACAGAGCTAAAGCAATAAAAATTATGTGGGCTGGAATCTCAGCAAGCTTTAAATCAAGTAGATTTGTCCCGAAGTAAGACGACATGTCATTAATAAACACACAGCGGAAGTTGAACCGACAGAAAGTGGTCGGATGGAAAGGGGTTAGTTTGAAAATTTGTGTCCTAGGGACCATCAGAGCGGGCACGATGAAGGGTAAGGTTTGGTAAATTAGATGACAAAACTGTGCTCTTCTGGCGTCGCCGTAGCGAAGGGCGCTGCACACACGCCTGTCGCCACAGGGCCGCTCACGCTGCCTGGGGCTCTGCCGATCCACGCGTCTGTTTGCAAACAAAGCATCTTACTGCACTTCAAGCTGCGGATGAAAACAAAATTATGAAACGGGCTTTTAACGTAAACCGACTTCTAAAAAAAAAAAAAAAAGTACGTAACAATTCAAGTTACGGAACCTAAGAGGTCTCCTGAGGGCCGGGTCTCCGAACGCGCAGCCGCTGCTCATTTTATCCCCGTTTTGAGGCGGAGTTCTTGCGGCAGTTCCCCGCTCGGCGCCCCCCGCCCATCAGGGCTGTATGAGAGGCCGCGCACGTGCCGCCAAACGCGCGGCAGCACGGGCTGCGCGCCCACGCGCACTGCCCGCGGAGGGGGGGTGGAAAGCCGGAGGGGCGGCCGCGGGGGGATCCCGGCGCGCGAGCGGCTTCCCCGCCCCGCGCCGCCCCTTCCCTCCGCGCCCGAACGGTTCCCGCCGCCCCGCCCATACTAGCACCGGCGGGGGCGACACGCGCGAGCGGGGCAGAGGGAATCCTCGTTCCCCACGGGAGCGCGCGCCGCTCTCGCGGACTTGCGCCGCTCTTCCGCACGCCCGACTGGAGCAAGGCTCTACGCGAGAGAGCGGCGCGGTTCCCCGCCGGGCCGTTGCGTCTGAGGGGAGCAGCCAGCGCGCTGATTGGGCGGAGGCACGCCCCCACCCCGCCCCGCGCGAGGTCTCGAGGGCCCGCGCACGCCCCCCCCCGCGCTCCGGGCCGCGGGGAGGGGGCGCTCTCGCGAGAGAGGAGTTTTGGCGCGAGTTTGTGGAAGATGGGCATGTTGTGCAGGGTGAGTGCGGGCGTTCGCGGGCGGCCCGCCGGGCGCCGCCGCCCGGGGCTGCCGGGGCGAGGCCGCGCCGCGCCCGCCCGCCCGCTCTCGGCCGCGGATCGGGGGCACGGCGGGCTGCCTCAGGACGGCCGCGGGCGGGCCTGCGGCGCAAACCCGGCGGGGCTGGGGTCCCGCCGGGTGGGCGCTCGGAGGAGGCGCCCCGGGTGCCGGCCCGGCTCCGGCCGCGCTCTCCGGCCGCCCCGCGGCGCGGGGGTCCCGACGGGTCTGGGCGCTCACTTTGCGTTCCTTCTCTCCGGCACGGACGCGCTCGTCGGCGCTCCGTGCAGGGTCAGTGCGCGTCCCGGCTGCTTCGGAGCGGGTCCCGCTCTGAGGGCTCCCGAGGGAGCGGCGGAGCCCAGCTGGGAGGGGGCCTGGGGCTGGCACCGGCTGTTCTCCCTTCTCGCTCGCCCCGGCTCGTCCGATAGCAGACCGGGGTCCGCCGGGCTCCCCCGGCCAGGGACCCGGAGCGCTCGGACAAAGGCTTTTTCCGCTGTGGTTGGAAGTTGAGCGTGTTTCCCCAGCCCCTCGTTGGCACGGCGGGGCTGGCCGGGCCCGGCGCTGTCAATTGCCGGCGGAGCGCTCCCGGGCGCACCGAGCGCGGGCGGGCTCGCCGCCCCTGTGCCAGCTGGACACACGTTCCGTCAGGCTGGGCGACAGAGGTTCCCTTTCTTTCCTCTCTGCACACCGTTCCCGGGGCTTTGTTGAGTTTTAGCTTCAAATGCTGCGGTACAGGGAAGGGTAGCAGCCTCCCTACGCCACTAAGCTACGCTGGATCATAATGAATGGTGGTAGTCTCCGTCCCTCTCAGCCACACTGGGTAATACTTAATCATGGCTAGCCAGCTGCAGCATGTGTCATTGTAATAAGTGACACCCTCTTAGCCACCTACAGCTGATGCATAATAACAGATCCACTGCTGGTGTACAGTGTGCAATCACACCTGCAGTGTTACATTGCACGTTGCCATCCTCGCCACATCTTGATTGCTGCTGCTTATTTTAAGTGCCATATTCTTAATTTTAAGAGCTGAGACGTGTGATTTCCCCCTATGTGTTGAAGGAAGAGACGGTCAGGAGAAGAACAGTCTTTTTCTATGCTCCACCTGTTCGTTCCAAATGAAATTTTGTCTCGTTAAAGTACTTTTAGGTCTTCCTAAACGTGGACCTTATTTTAAGATTTCACAGTGTGTCTGTCTTCCCTGTGGGATTACATTGTCTACAGCATTGGCTCTGTGGTTAGAGAGCAACAGCCTGCTTGGGGGTGGGGTGGAGTTGGTGGTTGATGCTTTTGTTCTTGTGGAGAAGGTAGCATTATGGTATTTTGTTGTTTTGTTTGGCTGCAGTAGTGTTTCCAATTCCTCACTGTTGTTTGTCAAAAAATAAATCAAAGCTTTTGCTTGATTTCTCTCCCGATGAAGGCATCTTGTGGCTGATACACAGTTTCCCAATTAAATGTTCTTTAGGGGAGCTAATCTTGTTTGTTATGATTCCTGGAGTGTACTGTTTTAGAGGTTGGACTGGAAGGAAGGGAACAAATGTTTTTAAAGTTTGCTATAACTATTAGCCTGTGCTCTAGTTAGCAATTAAGTTTTTCCACGTTTCTGTTAGTTTATTCATCCGAATATTTGGGCTCCATTTCCTTTTGTTTATTGATTACTACAGGATTGTCAGAAGTGTTGTCATGTTTGTGACATTAGTTTTATCCTTTTCAGATGTCTGTTAAAATGTTGACAAAACAACTGTGGATTATTTTAAAAACAGCGATCAAATAATCAGAGCGGTAGAAAAAACCCTTTTAATGAGAGCAGAGAAATTGAGTGTAGTTTAGGATTTTAATGCTACATTTATTGTTTAAACCTATAAGTCAAATAATTCTCTGGAAAAGTAATTTTATTTTCTTATTGTTAAATACTTTCAGTGTAGGTAAAATGAAATATGCTAACTTTTGTTATTGTTGTAGTTACATTGCATGAAGGAGCCTGATGATTTTTTTTTAATTTTTTTTTTTTAATTAAATGACCTGTTTTTGGAATGTGGCTCTGATGGTGAGATGTCTGTGTGTATTAGGATTAAAAATTGATGATTCTGACTTTATTTTTTTTTTCAAAGTAGTTAGTATAAGGAGTTTTCTTTTTGGGCTGCTCTGTAAAAGCTTACTTGGACTGGGGAATAAAAAAGCGTTTGAAATTAAAAAGCAATAACTGAAGAATGTTATATGAAAATCCTGCATTGCATTTGAATGGGCATCATATGAGTGCTCAAACTTTGAGGTAAAGTTTATGGCTCTTGCAGTCAGTGTTACCTGAATGAAAAAGCTTTATTTTTTCCTGTGAAAACTGTATGCCTTGGCTGAAGTTATGGTGCATAGGTTTATGCAGTGTTGGAATGGAATAGTCAGAATTTCCTGCAGCAGTTCTGGGGGGCAATCAGAATAAGTTACTGCTTTGTTGTTTGCAGCATGTGGCACACTTGTGCTTCTGCCTCACAAGGAGTGTTTTGATTAAACTTGCTCATATGTGCAGTGTGACAAGCTAAACTGCACAGTGTCAGAACCAGATACAGTGAGAAAGTAAACAGAAACATGAGACAAGTAACTTAAAATGCATTACAATTCACAGCTATTATTTAAAAGAAGTGGATAATTCATAGCTGGGATTATAGGACAGTGTTTTGGGGGTTTTGTGGAGTATTTTTGGTTGTGGTTGTGAACAGTTTAGGGAAATATCATTTTAAGATGACAAAACTAATGAAAATGCTTCTTTAATTATGTTTTGAGTGCAAACCACTTGTTTTTAAATAATTGCAGATACTGCAAAAATACCTGTAGGCATTCATTAGCTTGAAAATTGCTCTGCTAGGTCTAATAAAGCCATATGACAGAGAAAATCTCTAGTGCCATGAACTTAATTTTGTAATTTTACAGTGGCATAAAGTATGAAATGGTGTCTTCTTAGCAGCCTGGGACAATCTGATCTTTAAAATATTAGAAGGCGACTTAGAACTAACCGATTGAAATAATAAATAGTAGGCATTGTTTTGAGTACTCAATTGCCAGTTAAAAGCTCTGTAATAGCAGTATGCAACATAGCATTTGGATTATTTTTCAAACAGATTGAGAGACCTTGAAAAAGACAAAAATTCTTTGAGTAGGCTTATTGCTGGTATGATGCCGGTTTTCCACAGGCACTGTACAGTAGAAAACTGTTTTAGTCACATTTCTGAGTAGCAAGCTGTTAAAGTTCCATGTCTGAATTAGTCATCCTGGAGTTCAGTGGTTATGAGGGGTTTCCTGGCCCAGAATGCTTAATGATTTAAAGGTAAGGGAAGGCTCATGAGATCTGTGATGGTACAGGAGAGTGTTTGCCATCAGTGTCCTGAATTTTAGTGTAGTTGTGTAGATGTGACAGCCATCTGGTTATTTTGTTCTTTATTTTTAATAAGAAATCTGAAAAAAACCTTTCAGGATGTTTTTGAAAGAGGGTGCTGCTTCATGGAGCTCTCCCAACCACAAGGGCAAGGGAAATGAAGTTCAGAGATAGAAATATAACAGTTTATCAGAACTTTAACCTCATCTACATCCTGATTAGTAATTTTAGAATGAGGACCTTGAGCAGTGAGGGTCTTGTGGTAGAGAGTGGATACTGCTCAAGGAGTGAGACAGGGCAGGACTTGTGTGATCTGGCCATAGGCAAAAAAAGGTATTGAGAGAGGAATGTTCATAAGGACCAGTTGTGGATCTTGAAAGATGAAGAACATTGCTTCACTATTTCAGGTGTGAACTTCTGTGGTCACATGATAAAATTTCAGCTACTTCATCATCTTAGTGATGTGATGGGCTTTGCTAGGATCTCAACAGCAGCTTACTTCTAGGACCTGTAGAGAACCTAGATTGGAGGACTAATGCTTAGTTAAGTTCAGGACTTGCAGTAGTGGAAAGGAGACTGGAGCAGTGGTGGAATGAGTAAGACCTGTGTGTTGTCTGTGCTAAGGCTGAGCTGATGGTGAGGCATCACTGTGGGGAAAGAGAAACTCAGGCTGGAGTACTGGAGTAGAAATAATACCAGAAGATTGATGGCGGGGAGTTCATAGCTGAATTTGAATCCTGGCCCTGGATAGCATGAAAACAAATGGAAAGGGATGCAAGAAAAAAGCCTATGAAGTGATTGATAAAATAACACAGGTGAGTGAGGAGACTCCTTCAGGAGGAGAACAGAGTGATAAGGGATGAGTCATGAGAGCAGCAACGCCAAGGGAACCGAGGGAGAGTTACTTCTGGAAAAGAAGAATTCCCGGGAGTCTTGGGTGATTGACAAGTCTAGGAAGATAACAATTATATATTGATCCTGAGCCTCATCATAGGGTTAGGCTGCAAGAGATGTTAGAATGGTTTCAGGGAAGCTTAAGGAATGGAAACAGGATGGTGTAGACTATAGGACTGGAATTCATGGATGGGTTCTTCAGGCTACGGGTTTTACTGTCACTGGAGGTTTAAACAGTGCTTATTAAGATTTGAGTAATAGTCTAACTACAGCTATTGTACCGTGTTTATGCACCTGATGAGTGTTAAAGATTGGGAAAAACTCGTTTACAATCAAATGAGAGATGGTTTTGTGTGACGAGCATTTAAATCCTTATCAAGGAGCGTGAGCTGTCTTAAGTGAGACTTGGTAAATCCTTGTGAGCACTGTATTCTTGAAGGAGTCTTCTGAAATGTTGGTGAATACTCTTTTTACCTTTCCTTCCTTTCAGAAGGAATTTTATGGAGTTAAGGTCTTAATTTGGATTTTATTTGCTTTTGCTGTTTATTCATTGTATTAAGTAGCTCTTTGTTGTTTGACTTACTCGGGTTGATACAAAGCACAAAGAAAGTTTGAAAATAATCTTTCTATAGCTTGATTTTTCCAGAAATAATCTGTAGACTATTGTATTTGGCATAGTACGTGTGTGCTTGTTACAACCAATTAAAAGGCAATATCCTTTGCTGATATCTCTTTGCAAAAGTAGTTCTTTTAAGTATTGTTCAATACTATGAATTGCATAGTGATCATGGGTTTGTGAATGAGAGTGAGTTTCTTTCCTCTGACTTGCTAATTTCTATTTTACAGTAATAATTTATTTTAGGACTATTTTTCATTATTTTGAACTCCAATTTCTATGCTTAAAAAATACTGTGGAAAGAAGAGAAGTAGCCTGTAGGTATGCATAAAGTCTTCCTAAAAGACTTGCGGTGCCTTCACAGGTAAACATTTTGAAAACTGTTTTATAGTTACTGCTTCGTTGTTGGTGAAGGTTACAGTTAAGGTGCAGTGAATACCTGTTCTGTGTTTGGTTTTAGATAAACTTGAAAAGATAGGTTGTCATTTGAATTTTTAAAATATGTACTTAATACAAACAAGTATTGTATCTTATTCAATTCATTGGAGTCTCTCTTAGAATGAAAAATGTAGTTTACACACAGTATTCGTTTGACATTTGGAGAGCAAATCATGCTGGCAGAAATCTGAAGTTTCAGGACATCATTTTTCTATATTCGTAGTACCTGAAACCCTAAATTCTTTGGATTTAATTGCAAGCACATTACTAACTGAACTATATGGCACTAATGTGCTGAAATTCTGCCTCCCGAGAGCATTTCACAGAGAAGGTGTATTTTAAGTGTTTCTTGTTTGGTTTTTTAATTTGCTATTTCAGCGTTTCTAAAAGTGGAGCAATTGTGTATGGAATTTTATAGAATTACTTATTTTTTCTTCTCTGTTTAGATGAAAAAGAGGAAAAGGTAAATGTCACTAACTGTATTGTCAGATGAAATCAATTCTTTTGACAAAAGTGGGTATGCCTTAGGTCTATAGTATTTCAAGGCAGTTTTCGAAATTATATTATTGATCTCAGTGAACTTCCATTATTTTTATGTGAAAATGCTTATAGCATTTTAATGTTATACACTTCAGCCTTACCTTGAACATAATTACATTAATTAGCAATTAGGATGATATTAAGTAAGGAGATAATATAGAATGATGGTTATCTTTTGTAATGTAAAAATTCAGGAAAGGAAACAGCCAATATACTTCTTTGAAGAGGAAATTATTAATAGAAGCAGTTTCCATATCCCTATATTCTTACTGAGTCTTGGAGAAGTAAAGGCTAAACTTAGAGTTTCTCATTTCCTGGGGTTCTACTTATGTGGTGTTCTTTACTCATAATTTGTGTCTGTATTTTGTGGTTGCTACCTTTTACAGAAAAAGCTAAGTAACCTTAAAAACATGAAGGAACACTTTTGTCCCCTTTGCTGTGTCACATCACAGCCACTTTTCAGAGCTTATTTAGACTGTTTAAAATAACTTCACTTTCTGAAAAATGCTCCATGCTCTTCACTGCACTTTAGTTATCCAGATGGTGACATATGGCCATGTATCTTCTTGCTCTTCTTGTAAATGCATAAACTACATATTTGTGGTGGTAAGTTTTTTACCAAGAAAGAAAAGAACGTAAGGGTTTCAGTATGTACAGCGTGAGAAGTATCTTGATTAAACTTGCAAATTTGGATCTTTACAAGACAGAGACTATTATTATATGTTATATATTCTAGTATTGTGTATGTATTAAAATTATGTATAAAATAGAGGTGAAGATAAACGCTGTTTTTTTAGTATTTTTATTTTTTAAAACTTGATCTGTAAAATTTTACTGTAAGATATAATTGTTATCAGGTTTTGCTGTTTGGTTAGTAGGATTATTTAATGAATTATATGCTGCTTATATGTGGGACACGATTTGTTCCCTCTAAAGCAGCCTGAACACTTCAGTCTACAGCATGTGTCTTCAGGAAGCTTGTGAGGCTCTTTTCTGAGCATGTCTTTTTATGTAGATAAGTCTTGAAACATTCGTGTTGGATTGAAGTGTGTATTTCTGTAGTTACTTAAACTAAGAGAGGCCCTGCGGAGTGATCTTGGCTAATTACAGAGCTGGGCAATCACCAGATGTGAAATTTAACAAGGCTGAAAGCCAGGGATGGGACAGCTGTGGATGTGCACAGGCTGGGCAGTGGGGGGCTGCAGAAGGGGACCTGGGGGTGCTGGTGGATAGAAAGTTGAACGTGAGCCAGGAGGGCCGAGCATCAGGTACAGCATCACCAGCTGGGCAAGGCAGGGGATTGTCCTGCTCTGCCCTGCACTGGGCCACCTCAGCTCCAGGGCTGGGTACCACAATGTAGGAAAGATGTAAAGCTCTTAGAAAGCATCCAAAGGAGCACCGTGGTGATGGTGAAAGGTCTACAGGGGAAGTCATGTGAGGAATGACTGAGATCAGTTGTCTTATTCAGTCTGGAGGAGACCAAGAGGGGACCTCATCATAGCTCAGAGCTTTCTCTGAGGGGGAAGCAGAGGGGTAGGCACTGATCTCTTCTCTGGTGACCAGTGATGGGATGCAAGGGAATGGCCTGAATTTGTGTCAGGGGAGGTTTAGGGTGGATATTAGGAAGAAGTTCCCCAGGGAGGTGGTCACAGCACCAAGCCTGACAGAGTTCAAGAAGCATCTGGACAATGCTTTCAAGACAAATGGTGTGAATCTGGGGATTTCCTGCACAGTGCCATGAATTGGGCTTGATGGTCCTGGTGGACCCCTTCCAACTCAGGATGTTCTATGAGTCTATGATTCTAAAGCTGTTCACATGCTTCACTTGGAAAACATGGAGACCTTACCATGGCTGTGCTTATGGTATAACTTCTCTTTCTTTGTTTCTTATTCAGGAGCAAGAGTTTATCTCCATTTTGTACTGCATGACTAGCCTGTATGCAGTGGTATTTCATCAGTGCATTGAAAATCCAGAACATTTTCTTGAACAGGCAACAAGCTGTATTGGCAGCTAATCATTTTTTCCTGCTCTGTGTGAGACCACACCTGGTTCTTCATTTAATTTTTCTACTTCTTGTAGGTTAGATTAAAGCACATGTACTGCAATGGGTCCCAGTTAGTGTTTTGGTTATTGATCTAATTTCATATAGTTATTTGAGTAGAGGAATGAATACCTAATTTTTTTCCATTATGAGTACAGACAAATATCAACATTTTCTGAATGTGCCAGAGAAAATGTCTTTCTGCTTTTATTCTTGGTAACATTGCTTGGTCTGTTGGACATTTCATCTGCACTTTCCTTTTTTCAAAGCTGTACTTGTGGCATATTTTTAGTGTGTGGTGTTTTGGGAGATTACCAGGAAAAGTTGGTATCGAAATGAAACTTGATCAGGCTGCTGTGAAATTCAGAATTTTCCAAGCCTGAGAGAGGGAATTGAATTGTGCAAAATATTGGTCTCTAATTTTTGCCAAACTGTAGAAACTGCACGGAATAAACGATATTCTTCAGAAAATATCCTGCTTTCCTTATCCTGGCAGCTTTTATTTTTACTCTGTAATTTAATTTTGTCTGGGAGCAGTGGCAAAGGATCTTGCAGGCAGTGTTTGCAAATTGTGGATTAGGAGCTGCCAGTGTAGAAAATAAGGTTAAAGTTGTTTGCTTAGCAGAAGGATTTTTGAAACTAAGCTTTTATCAGTTATTGATTAAAGGGGAGGTTGTCTTGGTGAGGGGTGTTACTGCTTTCACTGGTGATCTTACATAAAGGGAGCTTCAAAATGAAGGTCTAGAGTCTTGGAGGTGCTTGTGCACACTGAGTTTATGCCATTATGGAAGAGTTCTAAGGCCAGGCAGAATAAATAATAATTAGCCTTACTCAGTTATTGTTGTTTTTCCAGCCGTCTGCGTAAAAGCTCTTCATGTCCTGATCGTGAAAAAACAAGCACAAAACCCCAGTGACTTGCCAAGGTCAAACAGAGTCTGTGGAGAGGTGGAAATAGAATTACTGTCTCCTGCCTCTGTTGTACTTGGTGTTGTTATGGGCTGTTTGCTGGGTTTTGACAGGTGACATCATGTTGTCTCTCCCAACTGCAGCCGTGAAAGCTGCTCAGGAGAAATCAGACTTCTTTAGGTTTTTCATCTGCTTAACAGAAAGGTATGGTAAAAGAAGACTTGAGTGACTGTATTCCTCATTAATGTGTTTTGGTTATAGTGAGTGATATTAGAGTGGGCACTAGAGAGATGCTGCTCTTACATAATTGAGACAGATGCAATGGTTGGGGCATGACCAGTGGATAAATGTGCCATGTAATAAAATGAAGTGGTGCTGCAGTGTGCTGTTGCCATGTCTTTCTACTGCAGGAGAAATTATTCTGTATAGGTACTTGTTTTCAAAATTGAAAATATTTCACTACTTTCCAAATCTGCCACCCAGCTCTGTTTTCGGTGGTGAGTGTCAGAATTCAGAGAAGAAAAGGCTTTGGTGAAAGACTGCTGTTACTCTGCAAGTGTGTGCTTCTTTTCATGCTTAGTTTTGTAGTAGATATACAGTGACGACTAGTAAAATCCTCAATAATGTAGTATCTTCCAGAAATTATGGGGATATATCAAAGCTGTTTTGGATGTGTCTTTTTGTCCAAGTATTTTTCTGGCCAAATTCTTTTCTTCTGCTGTTCAGTACTTCTTTGTCAGCATTGAGTCCTGGGGTGTTGTTGGTTTGGTGTAGTTTGTTGGGGTTTTTTTTTTGTTTAGTTTGTTTTTCGGTTGGTTGGTGTTTTGTTTGTGTTTGGGGGTTTAGTTTGGTTTTTTTATTTTTCCTTTTGCGTTCCAATTTGTTGTTTTTTTTTTTTTTTTTTTTTCAGTTTCATGGTTGATGTTGCTTTTGGTTTTTTTTGTTTATATGTTCATTTCAAATTTCTCACTAGTAAGTCACAACGAGCAGTTAATCAAAATAAGTATTTGGGATTAGGCTTCCTCTTTGAAAGAGGCTTGTAGCATGCTTGATGTATTGTGAAAAACTATTTTAGTCAGCACAGATGATACTAAGATGCAATTCTGATCACAATACAAAAGTTCAAGGGATCTTTGTGTAACTACTAAATTTACAAGAGTGCCTTCCTCCGTTAATTGTTTTGCTGTTGATTATGGAGGTAACGTGCCTCTTAGTTTGTCTATGAGAGTGGTAGAAGAATATGTTAAGTAGGGGAAAAAACCCCAGGCAATTTTCGAGAGCTAAAGCAAATTTTTTGCTCAAAGAGTCACATGAAGCAGGAAAGGCATGAAAACCTATTTTGATCATCTCTTTTAAGTAATAATATAGATGTTGGCCAGGCTCATGTTCAGTTTTGATAATATGGTAAATAAGATTAGTGTTCCCAATGCTTATGTTTAGATAGCAGCACTCTCAAAATACCAAGAACTGTGTTAAAACAAATGTGAGAACTATGCCAAAACAAACATCAGAACTTTCTGCCTTTTTTTTTTTTTTTTTGCAATGGGCAAAATACCTGTACTTTACAACTGTTAGCAGGCAAAACAAAGGAGTAGTTATGAAACAATGTTTAAAAAGGTTTTACTGAGTATTACTCCCAGTCAGCTTGTTGAAGTGATAAATCATACTTCAGATGGTCGCAGAGGAAAAAGAGACCAGGGCTTTACAGTCATTTGTGATGGTTAAAGACTACTGGAAAGTACAGAGCAACTCTTGTTACTATCCCTTGTGCTATTGTAAGGGTAGTAGTCATTGTTTTTGACTGGCTGCATCTGCACGTAGCTTCTGAGACTGCAGTAAACAAAAGGTTACCCCAGAAGGTACACTGAAGGTACCTCTCAGGATATAGTTTGAATCCTTATGTGAGCATTCCTTGAATGTAGCCTGAATTCCCCTATGGAAATAAAATATAGAAGAAAAGCTCTGGGCGTATCCCTTGTTTTACCAATTTTTTGGTAAAACAATTAATTCATTTTTTGTTTTTCTGGGTTCTATGGTTTTTCTGGAAAAAAATCTTAACTTTTTTTTTTTTTATTGTTAAATAATAAATAATCAGAAAAACTGAACTGGCCTGACTGCCTTAATGTCTCACCATATTGCTGGATGGCACCTAGAGTTAGCAGTAACTGGTTAGACCTGTCAGTGTGCCTAGTCATGAAAGTAGTATTGCATCAGGTTAAATTTAAAAGTTTATCTTTTTCATTTTGACTAGTTCTCTAAAAAAAGCCGAACCAGAAACAACAGACCTATGTTTCACAGAAGGTATTAGGCAGTGATCAATATTGTATCTGTAGAGATAAGAGACTTCTTCACTTACTTGAAATTTTCCTCTGTCCTTAGGATTCAAATTGTGGATATGGTTGTTGGAAGTACTCAGTAGATTTTATTGGTGGCGCTTCTGATATTTTCTTTGTTGTGTTCAGTATTCTCCTACCTAATAGCTCTGATTGTTGAAGATTTTTTTCAGTAATGATATTAAATTTTTTAAGTTGAAAAATACTATTCTGCCATTGTACAAATTGCATTCCTAGCTAATATTTTCTCTTTTCTTTGCTTTGACATAAGTTGAAAAACACTGTAGCCACTGCCTGTCATTTCTTTCCTCTGATTCCAGTTTATATCTGGTCAATTCTGCTTCCTCCTATTACATATAAAACATACTGAAATAACATAGGGTATTGTATTTTGCTTAGTCATTTTAAATTGTGTTCTCTCCTGAATTTAATTTAATTTAGTGAGCAGACCTCAATTAGTTTTGCTTCTGGATCTCCTTCCCCCCCCTTTTATTATTTTAAATGTAATAGCACACTGGAACATTTTCCCTGTTTTTTTGGGTTTTTGGGTTTTTTTCTCTGAAGTTTCTGTGTAAACCCCATTCTCTTTGTTCTTGGGCAATTCATATTCACTTATGTTTGTCCAGAGCAGTACTTTCAGACTACTTCCCAACGGTGTAGTTCCTTTTTTCCCCTAATCTTTGCTGCTACTGGCCCTAAGACTTGTGGTGTGCTCCAAGCATCACCCCAACCATTATCTCCAGAGCTGGGAAGTCATTGTTGCTAATCAGCTGCTGTGATAATCTTACAACTGTATGTTTTAAATCAAGTCCAAACTCTATTCCTTACTTTTGGGAACTCGAAACTTTGCTTTTTTCAGTGTCTTGGATCATGAGAGGAGATGGCAGATATTACTTGCATGAGACTTGTCTCCCCTCTTAATAACTGACGAGGATTGGAGAGAAAATAAAATCTAAAGAATTCAAGAACCTGAGAACAAAAGACAAAACACTGATACAGAGAGAGAAGTGTAAAACTTACATTACATTGGTGAAGCCAGAGAAAGATCCAGTGTTACTATTATGAAGGCAGGAAATATATTTTGGGAGGGGGAAGAAGGAGTTTTTTGCTTTTACCACCCTTCTTTCTTTTGAAATGTTTCAATCTTCTTCATGTATGGGAAGCTACTACTGTTTTTTTTATCCTTTTGCTGCCCCAAAGAGAATGGATAAAATAGAACTTAGAATGAATACAGACTGCAGTCTTGCTAGTGGCTTTGTGGGGTGTATATTGGCAGCTGGGAAGAAGCAGGACACTTTGTTCTTAGTAACATAGTGTATTTCTAAAGCAACAGAATAGGGAGAAAGAATTGTTTTCAAAGTGATGAAAGCAAACAAAGTGAAACTGAGACCAGGTTAAATTCTGTAAATAAACATTACCCAAAAAGTGGTGGGTGTGTGTCTGTGTACATAGATGGACTTGAAAGTGTTTGTTACACAGCTTTAATGTACAATTTGGATTTATATTTACTATACAGACAGTTTGTTCTAACATAAAATGGGTTACAAGAGTGTGTGTGACGTTCTACATAAAATCGTAACTTTTCTTTTTGCCTGGTTCAGTGGTTGAATGCAAGCATTTGATTTGCTTTTCTTAATAGCTTTTCAAAACCCTAGAGAAATGGTATCATACTGGGGGGTCTTAATATAGGTTAAAAATTACCAGTTTCATTGAGACAGTTCTCTTACACTTTTTGTTCTCATTATAGAAGGCATCTGTATTAGTGAGACACATCTTGATCTTGTCTGTTCATGCTTCAAAAAAAAAAAAAAGTATTTGAAAGCTTACTATACAGATATTCTGGAAGTAGATGTGTAACAATGGTGCACTTTTTCTTCCAGCAGTGAGCCTCAGTTTACTTTTGCTGATTAAACAGCTCGTATAGGCTTTTGTCTAAAGCATTTTTCCCACTTCATTTTGGAATAAAATTTAAAAATTCAAACAGGCGTATCCTTTGGTTATCAGAATTGAATCATTGGTCCAGCCAGCGAGGCTAATGTGCACACCCTTGCTCCTTTGGTTAAAGGTTTTTTCCTTTGGTAAAAGGAATCCTCAAACTACCAGTTTTGCAACACTGGTCCATAGTTGGAGAAACAGGAAGCAAACACTTAAGCGTTGTCCCAGATCACCATTGCTCTTTCAGTCTCTGGCGTCTTCCTTTTTTTCAGCTGCTTTCTTAATTTCTTTCTTGGAAGCCAAATGTAGCTTCATGCAGCTTTCCTAAGAGTTGAGTCATTTATCAGCTTCTCCTTTGCCAAATAATCTGTAATGGAATCCACTACATTTTCTCTGCCTGAGGCTGTTTATTGCATTGTCCACTTGCTTTTGACTTGCTGTCTGAGTCCTTTTGATTGCTTATTCTGTCTGTTTTCTGCAGTGTTGTAGTTAATTGTAGCTGTTAGAAACATCTTGAGGACTCGAAGTTCAAAGTGCCCTAGGTCTTGGCACGGTGTCCTTCCTGTAAATAACCTGTATTCACCTGTCACTCAAACTGCTTGCAAGCTGTTGGCTGGCATGCAGATCCAGGGAGCCCTTTTAACAGGGCTCTAGTATACCTTAAAGGCTGGACTCTGGTTTTCATTATAAACCCACCCAGGATAACTGGAGCTCTCTATGCTCTGTGTTTTGGGAAGAATGGCGTGCTAAATGCTGAGTATACTTCAGGTTTATCCCAAGGTGTGCTGGCATGGCCAACCAGATCTTACAACTAGTAAAAGGATCATAGTTGAAACGCTGTTGGATGCCTGTCGTGGCATTGTTTGTGTAGTTAATGAAGATCTATTTCCTAAAGGGCACTGTGCTTTGTAGTTGCCAGTCTCTTGGGGAAAACTAGAAAATCTTTTCCTTTTTAAAAAAAACCCAAAAAAAGAACTTGATCCAGAAAACTCCACAGCACCACTCCTTTGCCATCTTCCTCTCACCCCAAAAATTACCTGTAGAGATTTATTATGCTTTCCCTTAATAGGGAAAATATGTAGTTAATTTTATTAGTAAGTGTATTATCCTGCCACTCTTTACAGCTGGTTTCTGTGTGTACCTTCAGACAGCAGTGGCATTCTGTCGCAGCACTTTGGTCAGTGGTGAGCATCTGTGGCTGCTGAGCTGTGTGATTTGCAGGCTTCTCCACTCACTCCAGTATGACCCTGGATTTACTGATCTGTTAAAACTATACTTTAATTCTGGGGTGGGATGACTCTTTGAGGCTGATCATATTGGTGATGTGAAGTTGCCTTGGGATTTCCTTGCACTGAACTGAAAATAGTCACAGACAGGAAAATGTTCAGGGGAGGTACCATTTAGGCTTGTATGGTTTTTACTTTTCTTCAGATGTTCATTAATCCTGCTGCTGGAAATGGAGAAATAGATTGCTGGAGCCTTGAATAAGAATAATCTGTGCAACCACTAGCAGTGGGAGCAGAAGGCCCTGCTTGCCTCAGAGGATTGTCTTAACTCTTGTCCTTCTTCCTCATCTTTGCCTCACTTTGTAATGGCAAAAGGGAATGGAGAGGAATGGATGGATGCTGGGCTGGGGCTGGGGAGCAGAATGAACTCTCTGAAGGTAGATAATGATGTATGTATATGCGTGTGGAGGCAGTTCTCTCTGAATTTTCTGCTGCAAAGACATTGAAGAAATTCTGGAGGTATTCTGGAAGGAGAAATAGATTTTGCTGTCTCAGTGTTAAAGTTTATCTGATTCTTTATGTTTTTATTTATTGTGGTACAGTAATATTGAGTGGCTTCTCTGTTATACACGTTGTTTTATTTAGCTGTAGGGAAGTTGTTCTTTCCCCCCCTCCCCCAAGGGAGTTTCCTGTGTGTAAGGAAAAATAAAAAACAGAAGTGAAAAATACCTCAGGCTTCCAAAACTGTCACTCACATTTCACTTCTCCCACTACCTTTCTTATCATACAAGTAGTTCAGCAGTCCTTCCCCTGCCCCATAGCAATGCCATCGATCTAAAAAGCTAGACACTGTCGTAGCAAATATGGTAGCTAACTTGGCACACCAAATTATTACAACAACCTGTGAACCACTGGGGAAAAAAAAAAATTTACACAGTGCTACACTTCTCCTGGTGTTTATCTTTAACTTGCCAGAATGTTTTGTTAGGCTTTTTTCAGGCTAGTTAATATAACATAACTTTGATACCTGTTCCTAGAGGTTTGTAGTTATAAATAAATTCAGTATGAAACTCATGGGCTTTTTTTGAATAAAAATACACTTAAGGCGGGGGCCCTAAAATTGTGTGTAACTCAACAGTTAAGTTGCATTTCATAAGGTGTTACTGTCACTAGAAATTCTGAAGATGCTCTGTTTACAATCTGACTACAGAGCAAATGGTTTCTCTGTTTCTTATACCTAGGTGAGCAGTGTGTAGTAACATTCAATATGAATGCTGTATTCACAGTATTTAATCTTTTCCACAACCATATAAGATAATTTAAGCAGTTTAAAACTGGTATTCTGAATTTCCTTCATTTGTTTAGACTGCATTTTGCCTATGTTCTCTTGTCATGTAACAGGTTTGTGGGCTTTTAACCTTTTAAATTGTTCTATAAATAGTAGGACTAAAGAATTTCTGTATCCTGTACATTTGTGCCTTGTATGGTGAGGAAAGCTTATGGGACAGTACCATGAACTCCTTCATCCCTAACGGGAAAAGTGTAGTGGTAGTAGAGATAAGACATAAGCTTACTGTCTAGCTAAATGGTATATGCAAAGTGAGCAGCTGTGAAACAGTAATTTCCAAATTCTGCTTTGTCTTTTTCGGTAACATTAGAAATGTCTATCTAGCTTCCAGTTTTCATCAAACTTACAGCAACTTAATTTTCTTTAAAAGCTCTTTTCTTCTTTTTGAACTTAGTTAAAACTGATTTATGGGCTCATCAGTTATTGCAAGGATGGCCTTGATTTTCTTTCAGATGAGACTTTTTTCTTCCTTTATCTTGGCTGCGTGGCCCTCTGTGTGTTTTCATTCCATAGTTCAGGTTCTCTAGCTGATTGTTGAACTTTAATGATTGCATTTTTCAATTTCTTCTTCTGTTTTGGAGAGTTCTGTCTGCCCTGAGGCAGCAGTGGGCAGAAATATCAAGAAGGAGATCTCTCTATAGACTGGCATGTTCCATGTACTACATATTTGGTAGTCCTGTGTTGGTAATCATTTTTAGCTGGTCAAAGTATGCTTGACAGGGTAGGTAGCTGCTAACTGAAATGACAAATTTTTGACAATTTATGTTCCCTCTGGCCTGAGTGTACTTGGAAGGATGAGACAATGTTTTGAAAAGAGGTTGGGTTCAGAGCTCAGCAGTTGGGAGCCTTTGGAACACTGCTTAGGCACGCTTTTCATGCTGTAAAATCCTTGCAAAAAAATTGTGCCAGCACAAGCTTTATTCTGGGAAATTCGTGTTGTAGCACTCACAGGTTCAAGATCATGCAGAAGTTAAGTGCTGTTGAGTAAATTTTTTTTAAAAATACTGGTTCCTTAAATACTTAGAATACCTATGTTAAGTAAAGTTTGTTTCAAAAAAACATTCTTGTTTTCAAATTGGTTTCATGGTTTATAGTGTACCTCATTAAGATGCAGGGAGAAGTTTTACCAGTAATTTGCATCTGTGTGGAGTTTAAACTTGACAAACCTGAAAAGCAAGCCTCCTTGAATTAAGTATGATTCACACAATTTACATTTTAAAAAATGGACAATAATCACTGCTTTGCATTTGTGCTCTTCAGATTTTTATTTTTATTTTTTTTTTTGTTACGAAAAATGCCACATAAAAGCTGTTAGGGCACAATAGGAGCATATGTGAAGAGCAGTTCTGTGTAGAACTGTAATACTATAATACCAGAAAAGAAGGATGATAAGGTGTTAGCTTGCTGACATTCCAGCCATGTAATCTAATCTTTTTGTATGGTTATTGTACATGTACTGTGATAAGGAGGAGTAAAAGTTTATTATTGGAGTGTCTGTTTAATTCTCTTGTACAGGGATCATTGACCCAGTTACCATAAGTTGTTAAAAGTATTACCATATTTGATGGTAGGCATTGTGGAGATTATGTTTCTCTAGCAATTTGTTTCTAAATATTTTAGTTTTACAATTATAACTAGCAATAATTAGAAGAAGCTTCTAGTTTATAAAATTTAAACAGAAATATAATTTTAGTTGTACTTATCCTATTTTTGTCTTTCTCCTTCAAATCCAATTTTTTTTACATGGGAATATGGATTTCTATCTTTCCTATGGTGGAATGCTCTACTAATTATTGCAGGGGCTGTAGCTGCAGTATAATTTAATATCTTAGAAACTTAGAATTTAACTGTAAACTAATTCAACAACAGTGACCAAAAAGTCCAAAGCTTTCAAATCTTTTAAAACAACTGTTTTTCTTAAAACACAGGTTTGTTAACTGTAGATGGAATATTACCTGATTTTGTTGTCTATGCAAGTTATGTGACTTTAAAGGTTTGAGAATAATTTCCTTATATTAAATGCTTCCCAGTTAGAGACCTTCAGCACCATCACAGGGGAAAAGCCTAACAGTGGAGAATGGCCTCCAACTGATTTAGTTCTCCTAGAAAGTGGAAAAAGAGCCTTCTGACTCTCATTCTTGTCTGGGATGTGTTTATTGCTGCTGTTTTTATATTCATGGGATGATGTATTCATAAGCTTAATTATGAAACAATACACTTGAGATTGATTAATTCTAGGATACTGACAGCTCATTTTGCAACTGTGCCCAGTTAATGTTAGTGTAACCACGTAATTCCTGGGTGATGCAAGAAAACATCTGATATCTAGGAAACCGAAACCCTAGAATTTTGTAACACAGGTTGGTGCCAAATACAGCTTTGTTAAAAGGTGTAAGTATGCACAGGTTTTATGTCATCATTTTAATCTACTGAGGAGATAAATTTTATTTACCACTTTGGAAATTACTGTTTGCATGGCAGCCTGCTTAGGTGCTGATAGCCTATACTCTGCACACTGATACAATTTTTAAATTGTTTTACAAGTCTAGGATCAGTGGGTGAGACACAGTTCCGAGAAATAAGCATATAGAACTCTAGCAGTTTACTTTTATTGACACTAAAGAGCTGATTCCATCTTGCATTTTGAAGGCTCACAGTATAGAAGTTGGAGGAAGAGAGGGAATGAAAGGAGAGGGTACATACTGTAACAATACTGTGTTAAAAAAAAGAAAAAAAAGAAAAAAATTATATTGTATAAAAAAAGTTGACTGAAAGTGACTGAGTTGCTGGAGGAGGGAGATGATAGGGAATTGTCCCCATTTCTTAGAGGTGTTTGTTAGAAGTGTGAAAATACAGTAAAGATATTTAAAAAGGGCTCTTGAATCTTACTTTGGAGGGCTAAGCACTGCTGTCAGAGCTTACAGTCACAGTCCCTAAGACAAGATGAGTTAAGGGAGTGTATGAACTGCTTTTAGTTGGCCCTTTGATATTATTGATATTAACATTATTTACAATAATAGTAATGGGTCTAAATTAAAGGTGCAGGTGCACCAGGTTTCTAACAGTGCCCTGCTACTGAAGTCAGTGGTCACATTCTCCTGAATGGGTTTATTGCAGTGAGGTGGTGCTGGCATTCACTGCGTTTGTGATTGAATCAATGAAGTCCCCTTTCCCCTTTCCCCTTTCCCCTTTCCCCTTTCCCCTTTCCCC